>RJWT010041631.1:0-12291 GCA_004365215.1 Cuniculus paca
ACTTTCCTTGACTCACGTCCTACCCTCTTCACTGAGGAAATAGAAGCCCTCGGCAGCTGGGCACCTCAGGTCTCCTTCCTGAACCTGGGAAGGTCAGCACCTCCCCTCAGGCCTGGTGGCATCAACAACTGCTCTATGACCCTTCTCTCCCTGGCATTCTTCTTATGAGAATACAAAACCAATGCATTTTTACTTTAATGATCCTCTCCTTGCATTCCTCTCTCTCCCTCCATCCCTCCCTCTTTCCTCCCTAACTAAACTGCATACACCAACCGGCCCTCACAGCAGGTCTGCAAGAGTTGACTACACTCACCTTTTAAAACTGGTCACCTCTGTTTCTCTCCACACTACCCTTGTCCCGACCTGAAACATTCCTTCCAATGACTGTATTGCAAGATTCAGTGATTAAAGTTAGTTATTTTTGTAAAAATTATCAGCATCATAGCACACTTTTTCCTCTCTTTGGTATTTTAAAATTCTAACTCATTACTCATTTTACAACAAATGCAAATATTCAAAGATGAATAAAGAAGTTAATGGCTCTGGCCCCAACTTCATCTCCTGAGACGACCAATCTTAAACACCGTCTGTCTGCCCTTCCTCGTGCTTCTTGGGTCATTCAGCGGTGCACAGTCACAGGCATGCACACACAGGTTGGTTTCACTTCAGTATGAAAATTCAGTAGTACTCACCTGTTTCTCAGTGAATGACATATGCCTTCAGATTCATGATGGTTCTATCCAGTCTTTTAAGTAGTTGAATGATATTTCATAATAAAAACACACTGCATTTCACTCAACTTTGTTTGTCTTCATTTTTGTAATTGGTTTTATTCTTTTAAGAATATGGACAGAGCCGGGGATTTAGCTCAGTGGCCTAAGCTCCTACTTGGCAAGCTCGAGGTCATGAGTTTGACCTCTGGTGCTGCAAAAAAAAAAAAAAAGAATATGGACAGAGCCAACCATGGTGACACATGCCTGGAAACCCAGCCAGCAGAGGCTGATGGTACACAGGAGGGTTGCAATTTTGAGGCCAGTCTGGATAGTTCAGCAACGTCCAGAACCACACACACACACACACAGAGTTACAATAACGTTGTTTATCTGTGTGAGCTTGAGAAAGAGGAACCTAAATGCATGATTAAATGAAAGGCTTTTCCTAAGACATTTCATCACAAGAGCAAGAGACAGGAAAATGGAGCAGAAAGTACTGAGATAATCCAAAATAAGTCATGCTGGGTGATTGCCAATCAGCCAGGGTTCTTTCCCTCAATTCAGTAGGAAATTGTGAACCCACAAAGCACAGCTCCGTTGGCAGTCCTGATATCACCAGATGACACTGAGTAAATCTATGCGAGGTCCCTACAGATGACACAGACAGCTACTGTTCACTGACACTGCTGACCATCATCATCTGATGCCAGCTTCTGCTGGGCACACTTGGCCAACTCTACCAGGAGCTGGTCTGTACTCCTGACCTCTGGAGCTCTTTGGTTTGAACATCCCTGAGTGCTTTTTCATTTTTCTGTGGAGGCCAACCACTCTGTCCACGCTGCCCCAAAAATAAAGTACAAGCAGGTTCACAGAAACCCAAGAGTGACAGAGGTTACTGTAATGGGGCCAGTACACAGGAGGGGGTCCTCAGAGAAGTGCTTAGGCAGTGCTGCTGATGTAGCAGCCTATTTCAGCCTATTTCGGCGAGGGTGAGGGCTGAAACCATGGAACCTTAGTGGGAGGCTTGCTGTGAAGAGTGGGTATTCAGGTAAGGGCCCCAGACTCCTCCTTTCCTGGTCTTAGTCACCCCACAATGCATCCTCCTTTCTTCAAAAAGGCTGTTGCTTCTGAAGTGGCTGGAGCAGGGGAGGAATTCTGGGTTGACCAGCAAGCTGCGGTCACATTGGAGCAGACTGGAGAATGACCACTCGATAGCCAGGAAGTGCACTGAGCAAGTTGTCCAAGCCCACTGAGCAGGAGAGGGAGCAAAGGAAAGCAAGGAAACCACAGGCCAAGCCATGCTCCCTATAGCTGGCTTGGGGAAAAAACCAGCAAGTCAGAGCCTCTTGCTGTCTCAGACACCTGCTTGATCAATTCCTTGAGGAAGTATGTGATTCCCTGTGCAAGGGAGAAAAAACATTTACATCAATTCCTCTTCTTTATACATTAAAGGTTTGCTCTACAGGAGTTTAAGTCCTGCAGACCTCCGGGCTTCACGTTCACAAGTTCTGAACTCATCCTCTAGGTGTGTTTCACTATGATGTCAAATCTTGCAGCAGGAGCTAGACATGTGCAAGAACGGGACAGAAGTGAGGCCATTGGTCAAGTGAGACCAGGTTGTAATTATGGGATGCTGGTAAGAATTCGTATGAAACTGATTGCCACAAAAGTAGAAAAAATAATGTGCATAAGGGTCATGAATAAAGGCCAGTCTTTGTAACACTCAATAATTTTCACTTAATTCTAGAGTCTGTTTCAGGCTAGCTATTGTCTTGGCAGTCTTAATAAATTATGGTTATTGAAATAAGTTACAATTCTCACCCTTTCATCAGGTCCCCGAGACAGCTAGGTAATTGAAATCTCACTTCTCCACATTTTTATTTGTTTGTGTGTGGTGTAGGTGATGGCACACAGGGCCTCACTCTAAGCTACATTACCCAGCACTTTGATTTTTTTATTTTGAAGCTGAATCTCATTAGGTCACTGAGTTATCTAGACTGAGCTCAAACTCGCCATCCTCCTGCTTCACCCTCCCAAAGTGCTGGGATTACACACATCCAGCTATTTCTCCACTACTTATCCAATTCCCTTATGAGTACACAGTACTAGCATGAACCCTTAGTTGCCATGCTTGTTGCCTGGCCCGATCACCTTCATCACTGGAACAAAGGGTCTAGTAAATCCTATTGCTTCCAAACATCCTCCTTCCAAACCCAACTAATATAAGTAATGCTAGTTCATTGTGATGATCGGAGTGGATTATCTACTTCCTACCGTATGTGGATTCTTTTCTTTTGGTCCACATAGACCAAGGATCATTGCAGCTTCAATATCAGTTGAAGATTTTCTGCATAGCCTTGCAAGCGTGCAATAAAGTTGGTCCATATTCATGAGATATCTCATGTTGTCTACCCAGTTGGGGAATTTCTTCTGTGGTAGAAATCTTTCAGATCACACCAATTTATTGCTTTTGGGGGGCAATTCCTCAGGCCCATGCATGTATCTTTTCCTCAGAATTTTTTATCCTAGATCTTTGAACCTAACCTGAATTTTCTGAAATAATTTAAAACACCTTATATTTCAAAAGGAAACTGCATGTATTTAAGTGATTTCTAATTCCTACCTTTCTTCTAGTTCTCAACAAGAGGTCTTTTTCAAATAAACAGCATGGCATATTTATAGACTCATAAAGATCTGCAGTGAAATAATCTATTGAGACTTTCCCCATTTATCTGTAAGGTTTTGTTTTCATTCACTGATAACTCTAATGCCACTGGGCCTGCTGAACCATAGAGAATCAAAGCAGCTTGCCATACAGACTTGATTTGCTAGATATTCTCTTGACCTGTGCTCCCTGAAAACTTGGTGTCTTCAGAGTCACCTGATGTATAGGGATGGGAACAATATTCCCAGTTGCAGAATGTGAAGCCTTTGAATCCAGACTCCCATCAAGCCCTCAGCTTCTCAGGGGCAGGCGATGTAAGAGTTCATGTCAACATTCCCCAGGTAATTGGATCGCAAAACACTTCACAGAAAGATTTTCCTGATTCTTCATATCTTTTTAATTTCTAAGAAAACAGCTTTATTAAGGTTTAATTGATACACAAAGAATGCATATATTCAAAGTATACTACTTGATTTGCTTAGATATATGCAAACATTCATGATTTCATCATGACAGACAACATAAGAGACATATCCAACACCTCCTGAAATTTCCTTGTGTACTCTTGTTTGTCTCACTTTTAAGAATACTGTCTATTTTTTGTTTTAAAATATAAAAATAATTGCATTATAGATAATTAACATCTCTAACAGTAATCATTTCACTCCCTATTCTCTTTCTTACAAAATAAACCAAAAGATGTTCCTTACATTTCTATTGCTTGAAATCTGAAATTCTAGAATACAAAAATAAATCCTTTGTACTTCAAGTTTATTGTGTGTTTCATCTTGATTAACAGCCTATTTCATCGTCATTGCTTGTTTATCATCCCTGTTTGCTGGAGAAGAATAGTTATTCTTCAAATGATGGGTATGCATTTCTATATCATACATGTCCAAGAAGTAAAACTTGATTAGATGTTAGAATATTTGAAATCCTCACTATGATAAAAAAAATTCCTATTTGTACTTTTCCTCCATGTTTTGCCTCTCTTCTCTTTTTTTTTTTTTTGTTGCTTTTGAGCACTTACCATGAGAACTGTCCTCTTAACAAATTTTGAAATACACAATGGTGAATTGTTCATTATAGTCACTACGTTGTACAGAAAATGTCTAGAAAATATTAATGTGTCATAACTGAAACTTTGTACCTCTGGAACGAGTCTCCATTTCTGCTACACCCAGCCCCCAGAATGCACTGTTCTGCTTCTATGAGTTTATCTATTGTAGATGCCACATGTAAGTGGAATTGTTCAGGGCTTGTCTTTCTATAACAGGTACATTTCATACCTAACATCCTCCAAATAATAACATTCTCCAAATAATAATGCCTAACATCCTCCAAATAATGAGATCTTTTCATAATTTTCCCTAACGATAACACTGTAACATCTAATAAAATATTACGATAAGGGTATTGTATTAATATTCTCTTCTAGAAGACACTTCTCAGTTGATAAGGTCACAGTACAGAATATCAGAGTAATTCCATCACCAAAAGAATCAATTATGTTGCCCTTTGTTGTATATCTAATTCTCTCCCATCCCTGCTTGTTCTAACTCTTAGAAATCACTAATCTTGTCCTTATTCCTACAATTTTGTCATTCAAAGAATCATATAAATTGATTCATATAGAATATAAGCTCTGGAAAGTTTCTAAGTAAGGAATTTTTTTTCAGAGCAACTTTAGGTTCAAAACAAAATTGAGAGAAGGATGACAACTTTCTAAATACATCTGCTTCTGTACATCATAGTTCCCTATCAACATCCCAAATCAGAGTGATGCATTTGTCACAACTTATAGGCCTGAGTAGGACATCATTACTACCCAACATCCACAGGTTATATTCAGGTTCAGTTTAGGCATTGTATTCTGTGGGGTTGTACAAATACGTGTTGCCTTGTATCTACCATTACAGTATTGTATGGAGTAATTTTGCTGCCCTACAGCCCTTCTGTGAGCTATTTGTCTCCCTCTCCTCCCTACCACTGGTTACTATTCATCTCGTTTCATTTGCCTTTTGGTTTTACTTTTTCCAGAGTGTTGTATAGTGGAAATCATGTAGTATGTAGCCTTTTAGAGTGGCTTTTTTCACTTATGTATTTAAGATTCCTCCATGCCTTTTATCTACATCATAACTCGTATTTTTATAGCACTGAGTAGTCCAACATTTGAATGAACAAGTCTATCTGTTCCCCTACCTGAAGGGCATCTTGGTTGCTTCCAAGTTTTGTCAATTATGAGTAAAGTAGCATCCTTGGAAGTATTTGTGTGGGCATTGTTTAAATATCTTTAGACAAATGCCAAGGAGCATGATGGCTGGATCACACGGTCACAGAATGCTTAAGTTTTGTAACGAAAGTGCTAAACTTTTCCAAAGTGGTTTTATCACTTTGCATTCGTGTCTTGGTTACTTTCTCTCGTTGCTGAGACAGACACCTGACACCCAAAATAGGGAAGAAAAGGTTTATTTAGCTTACAGTTTCAGAAGATTTCAGTCCATAATCAGCTGGCTCTAACACAGGGTGGCATGGCACTGGGGCAACACTTCAAGGCAACAGCCATAGCAAAAGAGAGCAAGCAAGCCTCTTCTCTACCCTCAAATTGTACACAGGTCACACCCCCCACCCCTTCCCAGGGTGGGTGTAGCGCTCACAAAAATGTCCTTGCCCTCTTTTGCACAGGATGAGGATATTTACAAAGTAAGAACCCTGGCTCCCTGCTGAGTCTCTCAGTTAAACTTCTAAACTGCTCAAGTTGACATAATGTACCAACCATAACAATTCCTAATAGCAATGGACAGGAGTTTCTTTTGCTTTATGTCTTCACTAGCAGTGAGTATTGTCATTGTTGTGGATCTCAGACATTTTTTACAGCAGTGATATCCTATTATCATTTTAATTTTTATGGCACCAGTGGGAAGGCACAGGATGTGGAACATCCTTTTATATGCTTATTTTAAAGTTGTGTATCTTATGTTTTTTTTAAGGTCTTTGATCCAGTTTTTTAGTAGATCTGTTTTCTTACTGTTGAGTTCAAAGTCCTGCTTCCCTGCAGTGAATGTAATCGTAATCATTATTTACTGAAAACATGTATTAAAAGAAAAAAAAACCCAATGTGCTTTATGCATATTTTGAGATAAATTTTTTATTAAGTATTTCTCTGGCAAATATTTTCTGCAATCTGTGATTTCTTTTCTTTATTTGACAGTGTTTTTCACAGTGCAGAAAAGTTTTGATTTTAATAAAATTTAATAATCAATTTATCTTCCATTAATTATGCCTGTTATTCCTTAAAAATTGTCACCAAACCCAACACCAGGTATACTTTTCTCTGTGCCATCATCCAGAGTTCCGTATTTTTGCATTTTACCTTTGGATCTGTGATCTATTTGAAGTTAGTTTTCTGAAAAATATAAAGTCTAAAACTGCAGAATTAGTTTTTCACTATCCAAGAACTAATTTGCTGGGATTTATATTCTAATTGCACTCAATACACTAATCAAATTGAGAAGAAATGACATTTTGACAATATTAAGTCTTCCTATCCATGAATATACAATCTCTGTTCACTTATTTAGTTCTTGTGTTGATTCATCAGTTTATAGATTTCCTCACATAGATATTGTCAATATTATGTTAGGTTATACCAAAGATTTCACTGGGGCAGGCTCTGTTTTGAATTCTATCTGTCCATTGTTAGTCTATGGGTAATTGACTTTTTGTTTTGTTTTGTTTTTTCTTTTTGTGGTGCTGGGGCTTGAACCAGGATGTTGTACATGCAAGGTAAGAGCTCTACCACTGACCACATCCCCAGTCCAAAACTGACTTTTTCATATTAACTTTATATCCTCAACACCCTGCAAAAGTCAGTTTCTGTGAGATTTTTCTGAATTCTCTCAGATTTTCTATTGATATTCAAGTCATCTATCAGCAGAAAACTTTCATTTCTTCATTTGCAGGCTGTGAACATTTTATTTCCTTTTGTGTATTACCTAAGACTTCAGATACAATATAAAAAAGCATGGTATAAGGGAAATTTTTACTTTATTCCTAGTCTTAGTGGGAAAGTTTGAGTTACTGAACATTAAGAATGGTGTTAGCTGTATAATTTTTGTAACTATTTGTATCAACTTTTGGAAGTCTTCTTCCATTCCTAGTCTATAATTTGTTATTACTGAAGTTTGAATTTTGTCAAATATCTTTACCTTTTGATCTGACATGACTTTTTAGTCATTTCATACAGTGAAATACATAAGACTGTTTTCAAATGTTGAGGTAGCCCTACATACCTAGCATAAAACCCACTTGGTTGCAGTTTATAATACTTTTTATACATTGCCGTATTAAATGTGCTAATATTTTGTTGAGAGCCTGTGCATAAATATTCATGGTGATATTGGACTGCAGTCATTACTGTTAATATATTTTTTCTGGTATTAGCATTAGGGTTAGGCTGGTCTAATAGAATGAGTTGGGAAACATTCTCTCTGTTTTTATCTTCTCAAAATGTTGGTATAATTTCTCCATTAAATATTTAATAGAATTCACCAGGACCTGGCATTTTTCATTTCAGTGAACAATTATTGATTTGATGCATTTAATAGATATTGACCAATTTAGATTATGTTTGGTTGTGTGTGTGACTTTTGACAGATTGTGTCGTTTGAGAAGTTGGTCGTACTTGTCTAGGTTACCAAATTTGTGGGTATAGATTTGGTCAGAATATCCTTTTATAATATCTTCAATGTCTATGGATTTCTAGTGATGTCTTCTCCATTTCTATTACCAATTTGCGTGTCTTTTTCATAGTTCATCAGAAATATACTGATTTTACTGATCTCTTCCAAGAATCAGCATTTGGTTTTATTCACTTTTTTTCCTGATTTTCAAATATATTGATTCTGCTCTATTGTTTATTATTTCTTTTATTCTACTTACTTTGGACTTAGTATGCTTTTCTTTTTTTAGTTTCATAATGTGGAAGTTTAGATAACTAATTTTAGACTTTTCATATTTTCTGATAAACATGCATTTGAATCTCGTAAGTTTCCCTCTAAGCACTTATATCACTGCATCTCAGAAATTTTGATTTTTTAAATTTTCATTTAGTTCACAGTACATTAAAATTTCTTTTGACATATCTTCTTTGACTCTTGTGTAATTTAGAATTGTATTGCTTAAGTAACAAGTGCAGTATTTTGAAATTTCGTAACCATCTCTTTGTTACTTGTCCCTGTAGAACACAAATCATGCAATTTTTCTATACTTTTGTGCTTTATAGGTTAGAATGGAATCTATCTTGAATGCTCCATGGGAGCTTGAGAAAAATATGTATTCTGTTGAGGTTGGATGAAGTAGTTTATAACTGTCCATCACATTAAGTTGATGGATGGTGGTGTTAGACATAACTATATTCCAACTGACTTTTACCTGTAAAGAGTTACTGAGATTTCCTGCTACAACTGAATTCTCTGATTTCCTCATACATCTTGTCAGTTTTTGCCTCGTATATTTTGATACTTTGTTGTTAATCACATACATGTTAAAGACTATGATGTCTTTTGGAATATTAAAGCTGCCATCAGTGTGTTGTGGCCTTCCTTATCCATGGTGAATTGTCTTGCTTTAAAGTCTGTTTTAATATTTATATAGCTACCTCCAGTTTCTTTTAAAGACTGTAATATATTTGTTCATATTACATATAAAGACTGTTACAATTTTTGCATATTTTTACATGCACATGACATATATTGATCATTTCTACCTCCACTACCCCACTATGACCCCTGAGAGGAAATGTGATATTTGCCTTTCTTAATCTGATACATTTCACTTAACTTGATGACCTCTAGCTCTATGAATATTCCTACAAATGGCATTATTTTGTCCTTCTTTATGGCCAAATACTACTCCACTCTGTGTATACATTTTCTTTATCCATTCACCAGTTTATTGACATCTATACTGCTTCCATAGCTTAGTTATGAACTATGCTGCAATAAGTATGGGTACTTACATATCTCTACAGTGTGGTAGCTTTAATACACTGAAAATACACTGAGAAGTGGTGTATCTAGGTCAAATGGGAGGTTTAAGACTTTTGAGGAGCCTCTGTACTGATACCCATTGTGATTATAGTCATTACGTTTCTATCAACAGTGCATACAGTTTATGTGTTCCCCATATTCTCTGTAGCATTTACAGTTCTTATATTTTCCAATGAAGTTTTCATCTACATTTCGCTAATAAGTAAATATGTTCAACATAGTTTCATAAACGTATTGATCATTTGTACTTCTTTTAAGAGATATCCAGTTTATTTGCCAATTTATTCATTGAATTATTTAGCGATATTCTTTTAATTCCTTGAATATTCTGAATGTTAATTGTCTGTCACAAGGTAGGAGACAAAAATTTTCTACCATTCTATAGACTGTGTCTTACCTCTGTTGTTTACTTTGCTGTGGAGAAGTTTTTAATTTGGTGCAATCTCCTTCATCAAGTGCTGCACTTATTTCCTGACCTATTCAGGAAGACATTACCTTGGCCTGTGTTTCTCTTATGTTTTCTTCTACCAGTTTCATGTCTTATATTTAGATCATTTATTCATCTTGAATTGATTTTTTTGTACAGGGTGAGAGACAGAGTAAATATGTTTTGGTCTTCTACATATGGATATTTGCTTTTCCCATATTCACTTGTTAAAGTAGCTGCCTTTTTCCATTGTATGTTTTTGGTGTTACTGTCAAAAATCAGATGGCTGTAACTGTGAGAGTTTCTTTTTATGTCCTCTATTCTAGTTTATATGCCACTAACATGTTATTTTTGTTACTGTGGCTTTACAGCATCTATTGAAATCTGGTATTGTGATGCCTTTACCATTACACTTCCTTCTCAGGATTACTTTGGATATTTTGGGTCTTTTTTATTCCATATGAATTTTAGATTTTAAGTTTTTTGAAGACTGTCATTGGTGATTTGATGAGAATTACATTGAATCTGTAGGTTCCTTTTGATAAGTTGATCATTTTAACACTGTTAATTCTGCCAATCAATGAACACAGGACATATTTCCATCTTCTAGAGTCTTCTTCATTTCCTTTCTTCAGTGTTCTGCATTTTCACTGTAGAAGTCTTTCAACACCTCGGTTAAGTTAGTCTCTAGGTATTTCGCTGAAGGTATTGTGAATGGAATTGTTTTCTTGATTTCTTTCTTTGTGAGTTCATTATTGAGATAGAGAAAAGCTCTTAATTTTTGTATACTGGCTTTGTATCTTGTCACTTTGCTGAAGTTTTAAGATTCAAAAGTCTTCTGGAGGATTTTTTACAATTTTCCTAATATAAGATCATGTTAGCTGCAAATAGGGATCATTTGACTTCTTCCTTACCTAATTTTACTGCTTGTATTTCTTTCTCTTGCTTAATTTTTCTAGCTAAAATTTAAGTATTATCTTGAACAAAGTGGTACAAATGTACATCTTTATGTCAGTCCTGATTTAAACGAAAGGCTTTCAGTTTTCCCCATTCAGTATGATATAGGCTTTGGGTTTGTCATATTTAGTCTTTATTATATTAAAGTTAGATCATTTTATAGTTTCTTTAGGGATTTTATCACAAAAGAGTGTTGGATTTTGTATAAATCGTTCTCTGCATCTATTGAGCTTATCATGTTGCTTTTACCTTCGGTTCTAGTTGTGTGCTGCATTACATTTACTGGTCTGTGCATATTGAATAACTCTTGCATGCCTGGAATGAAACTAACTTGTTCGTGGCGTGTAATCTTTTTAATGTATTGAAAAATTCTGTTTGAAAGAATTTTACCAAGGTTTTTTGAATTTATGTTCAGAAAGAATAATCTTGTAATATTCTGTAGTGAATTTGTCTGATTGTGGACTTTGCTGGAAGACTTTGTTAGTATTGTTTCAATCTCTTTGTTATTTAACTGTTTAAGTTAATATCTACTATTGCCTCAATTATGGTATAATTTACTTGTGTAAAAATTTATCCATTTCTTCTAGATTTTCCAATTTATTGGAATCAAAGTTTTTAAAGTAGTCTCTAATCATCCTCTGTATTTCAGTAGAATCTGTCTTATTAGTTCCTCTTTCATCTCTGATTTTGTTAACTTGGGTCCTTTTTTTCTTTTGGTTAGTTTAGGTAAAAGTTTGTCAATCCTGTTTATCTCTTCAAAGAACCAACTGTTTGATACTCTGAGCCTTTCAATTGCTCATTTAGTCTTTCATCATTAACTTCTGCTCCAGTATTTATTATCTTTCCCTCTCACTGATTTGGAGTTTGATTTGGTCCTGTATTTCTAATAATATGAGATACATCATTGAGTTATTTATTTGAGATTGCTCTTATTTTCTAACATAACCATTTATATATATATATATATATATATAAACTTCCTTCTTAGAATTGTCTATGTCCCGCAGATTCTGGTATATTTCGTTTCCATTTTCCTTTGATTTTATGAATTTTTCCAGCCTTCCCATAATTTATTCAGTGACCATTGAAAAGTGATCATTCAAAATCAGTGATTATTCAAAAGTGAATTATTTGATAACCTTATATTTGTATATTTTCATAGTCTCTCTCTCTCTTTCTCTCTCTCTCTCTCTCTATATATATATATATACTGGTTTTTGTGGGTCTGGGTTTTTTTAAATTTACTTGACCCTCTGACTTAAAATACGTTTCCTTAGGAAAAATATTATTAAGCTTTAGTCTTGAATTAGGAAATTATATGAATAAGTAAATTGTACACGGCATATTTAGCAGAAGTGCAAGTTGAGATTCCTCTGACTTTGTATACCTGGATAACTTCTCTGTAGAATTACATTCAGCTATATTTACTGCAATTCAATGAAATATGCCACCATAATTTACAGAGAACCATATTTATGC
>RJWT010041632.1:0-12287 GCA_004365215.1 Cuniculus paca
TTCCTCTTTTTTTGAATGAATTTATCAGCTATCTTGTTAACAAAAGATAGTTTTTGTATGTGAAACTAACATATGCCACCACATAAAAAACTCTTGAATGTGTCTGGTTGTGCTCATTGCCAGCCTCACTTTGTAGAATTCCCAGCTTGCATCTGTAAATTCAAGATGACAGAACTGGTATTACATAATTTTGTTCAAATATTGACTAGGCTGATTTTTGTTTTAAAACATTTATTATAAATGTATTTCAACAATCTTTGTGATACTGTTGCAAATCATCTTGAGGCAACTAATTATCATTGATTTGTTTAATCAAATTGACAGTGAAAAGAGATGAAACCAATTACAAGGTGATAGAGAAGAAAGTATAATTAATACTTATGTGGAATCCATTGAGAACAGTAAAGATAATTGCTTTCATATTAGTACAATTCTTAAATCTAATGATTGAAAAGGTGTTTCAGTTCAAAAATCACTCAGTCAACTTGAATTAGAGATGAGCCTGTAGTTTTGCTGACAGGTGTAATACAGATTTACTGCAGTCACAGCATTGGTTTTTAGTGTCTGGTATTGTGATGCATTCACTGAGGTAATAAATGAACAAGTGAGAAGACCAAATGAGAGTAACTTTTAAGTCAGTAATTTCACTTTGAAAGCCAAAAATGCAATAAAGAAAACTAATAATTCAATTCAGTGTGCACATTTTGAGCACTTCCAAAATTCAGAGAACTGTTCTAGGTGCTAAGTGGGCTCAAAGATGAGTCATGCTTGACCTTTGCATGCACAGACCATATATTCTAGAAAAGGAGCTAGGACACATGCATAAATAAAGAATGATGCGATAAGGGATGATATATTTTCTTTAAGAAAAATAAAAAATGATTTAAGGATGAGAGAGAGAGACTGATTCTCCAAATTTAAAATGTCCACATACGATCTGATTTTTCCTCATGAAGCCTGTTTTACCAACAGCCTTGCCAGTATCAGATGATAACAACTTCATCCTTCTAGTGACTGAAAGTAAGCATACCTCCTATATCAGGAAATTCCAATGGCTCTATCTTCAAATTATATTCAGAACCTGTCTACTTTCCATCAATTCTGCCATGACCATTCTGGTCCATGTTACTTTCATATCTTGCCCAGATTACTACAGTAACTTCATAATTGTTCTCTCCGATTCTACTCCTACTATACTGTATAAGTCTTCAGAGAGATGGAACCAACAGAGGAGGGAGAGACAGAAGGGCAGGAGGAGCAAAGAAGGAGAAGGAAGAAAAGGAAGAGGAATGATCCTTCAAATATAAAATATATCATGTCATTCCTATGCTCAAAACTCTCCAACATCCCCTTGCTTCACTAAGTGTGGAAGCCAAAGTCCTTACAAGGGTTGACAAGGCCTGACATAATTAATTACACCACTCATCTCCTCTCTGATTCACTCCTAACTCTCTTCCTTGAATACACCAATCATGATTGAGCATTAAGAGCTCTGCAGTAGTTAATCCTCTCCTTAAAATGCGTTCTCCTAAGATATCTGCAGCTCTAACTCCTTCACATCCTTTAAGACTTACAAATATTGTCAAAACCTTGAACACTGAACAAAAAGTGCAACAAGCACTCTCCTCTCTAGGTCCAATAACGACACTCTTGAACCTCTATGCTGCTCTTTTTAAAAGTTAGTACATGTTAGTAAATGAATACATTCACTGTGGGGAGAAGATATACAAACATACCACATCTTAATTCTTTTTCCTTCCCTTTCCTTTCCTCTCTTTCCTTTCTATCGCTGGATCCCCTTCCCATCTCCAAACTTCTTTTTATGTTCTTTTTTTATTGCACTTCTCATACCAAATCCAATCTTTACATTTTATTGTCAATGTCTCCCAGCTGCCATTGAAAAATGAAGCTCAGCAATCCCACTCCTGGGTAAACATTCGAAGGAAATGAGATCAGTGTGTTGAAGAGACAAACTGTTGATTGCAGCCTTCTTGATTGCACAATAGTCAAGATATGGAATCAACCAAAGAGTTCATCAATGGATAAATGGGTAAAGAAGATATACGTACACAGCATCCACCAAAAAATGTCAGGAAAAGAAAAATAGTTTGATGGTTTTTCAACAGATGGTGTCACCCTTGTGTGGGGGAACACAGAGGACAGTGTATATCACAGAGAACCCACTATATGGCCGGCCCTTAGAAAAGACATTGAAAATGCATGTGCAGCAATCTCAATGGACCAAGATTACCCAAGTAGCAATTTGCTGTACTGACGAATGTCTGAAAGATCATGGCCACCACTTTGAGTGCCTCTTATAATTACAGAGTCCAAAGATAACTTGTCTTAGTCTCATAATATACCAATAAAATTAGCATTAAAATATTTATACAAGTTTGTCTTTTCCTGAACTGTGTATACATTTTTGGTGGGCTTTGTATATAATGGGATCATATTCGACTTTTAAAAAGAAAGAAATCCCTTCATTTACAACGACATGGATGAACCTGGAAGACCTTATGTCAAGCAAAAGAAGCTAGACACAGTAAGGTAAGCACCACCTACCCATATGTGGACTCTGAAAAAGCTAATCGCCTAGAAACCAAAAGCAGAAAGGCGTCTTTCAGGAACTGTAGAGTAAAAAGAGTTGGGAAGATGCTGGCCAAAGAATGCAAAGTTCCAGTTAGCTAAGAGGAGTAAGTTCAAGAGATCTGTTGTACAACTGTTCCAGAATTCTGTTGATGACTACAGTTAAAAACAGTGCCTTGTGTTCTTGAAAATCTACTATAGGAATGGGTTTGAAGTGTTCTTACCACACACAAAGAATCATATGTAATACATATGATAATCAGGTAACTTTAGCCATTCTACAATGTGTACACATTTCAAGACACCATGTCGTATGTGATAAATACATACAATTCTTGTTGGTTAATTTAAAAGTAAATAAATAATAAATTTCACATAGGCAGTAACTTTCTTTTGTCTGCAAATGTATCCCAAGCCCCTAGAACTTTGGACACTTTGTAGGCCCACAATAAATATTTAGCTAACAAATGAGATGTTCAACAAAAAAAATTAATTTATTATGTTTAATATTCTGAGTTGATCTGAAGCTTGGGGAAATAAAAAGTGAAAGATATTTCTGAGATCTATTAAAATGGTCCTAATAGCTGAGACTGGGTGTATCAGGGTTATTAAGAGAGAACCCATGAAAGAGATAAGAAGGTAACTATAGTTAAAAATTTTGCATACACTGAAAATAGAAGCCAGCAAAGGACAGATGGAAAGCTGAGAATGGTGAGGATATCACTTAACAGGAAGGAAAGTTTTCAAGATGAAAGAGGTGGCCAGGTATAGTGACGCACACCCATACTCCCAGCACTTGGGAGGCTGAGGCAGGAGGATCACCGTGAGTTCAAGACCAGCCAGGACTGAACTACACAGCAAGACTGTCTCAAAAATCAAAACAAAACAAAAAGAAGAGGAAAAAAGCAGTGTTCAGCAGCAATAGCATCAAGTGCTACAAAAAGGAGAGGATGGTCAGGACTAGAATGGTAACTGGATTTGGTGATGATGCTTCAAGTCACCATAACCTTCGAGAGAATGGTTATTAAAGCAATTGTCTCACAAAAATTTAATGATGCTCTCTTATAAAGAAAAGATAGACTGAAGAAAAGGTATTTTTACTTCCTAATGAGAAAGTTAAACACGTATAAGAAATATTTTATCACAAAAACAATATTTATTAAATATTAACCAATCAAAAAAGTTATTTGATTCCAACTTCTTTGTCATTTGGGTAGCAATAAAGAGCAGAGAGCAAGATAGAACCTGTAGTTGGAAAACCTCAGTTTGAGTTCAAGTTCTCCCCATTTTCCCATCTCCCAGCCCCTTGGACCTCACTCTTGACCCCTTCCAGGAAAGGCCATCCAGACAGTTAAGAATGTTCTAGAAGCTGTGTTTCTAACATCAAGAGTTTGGCACAAAAGTGAGCAATTAATACCACTAATCATTTTATAAATCTAAAGAGTGAGTTTTTGAACATTGATGAACAAATCAATCTCACAGCTGAGTATAATTTTTTACTCAGATGTTAGCCTGTGTGTCTTTGATGTCAATATTACTAGTTATGAAAACTGATGATCAGTCTGAGAAAAACAAAGCACAAAATCCCTTCCTCCTGGGCATGGGTGATCTCCCTCCCAAGGTCTCCTTATGGATGCATCTTGGCTGTTTGATTCATGGGATGTCAGACACCTCAGAAGTAAATATCCAGCTTTATCCTTCACTGACTGACTCTCCCCTATGGCTGCAAACTGACTAGGCAATGATTACTGTTTTCACTCACAAGAATCTTTTTCCCACACCTAAGCTAGATCACTTCTTAAGTGCAGAATAGTACTTTCCTGTAATTTAACCTGGAACTGTGATTTAGCTCTACACAGCCACAGAAAGACAATGTTGATGGATGGCAAAATAAAAATAATGAAACGAACCTATGTGAAGTTAAAACATGCAGTCCATATTCTCTTGCACGGAAATATTTTTCAGTGGTAAAAGTTCCCAAATAATGTTCAGCTCCTTTGAAATCTTTCCTGTCTTTGCCATAGATCATCAAGAATTTCAAATATATTTGGGGGGGCGTACATAAATAGACTGCATCCTTCTCCCAGGCACACATAAATTCTGCAGACTTTCACACTAAGACTGTCAAGTTCTGCAGTTCAATTTTACAAGTGCGTGGTAGTTTCCTCTTGAGAAATACTCCCAGGAGCTTCACTGTACTTTTGTCCTCTACTTCTTTTTGTCTGCAGTAGTATCACACCACTTCTGTCCATGGTTTATAATTTCATAGGTGGCGTTTTCTTTTAAAGTATCACATTAAAAGCATTTTATTTTCCTTTGCTGAAGATCTGCATATACTTGGTATTATGGGAAAATATTCAAGTACATAGTTGAAAATAAAACATGACAGACATGATGAGAGTGATGATTGTCATTCTTGTTACCAAACTTGCACCCCAGAGTTGTCCTTTAAGGTGGAATGAAAGAAGGTAACTAAATAATAGGTCAACTAATAAAATTCACCATCTTCATTAATGTCACAAAGTATAAACTATCTTAATAGTATACGTGGAAATACCCATTCAGATGGTGCTCATTTTTAAAGTAACTTCAAATACAGTGCACATGTTATTTGAAATCATTAGCTTGTGTGTATAAACTCTTTCTTCAAAAAAGCAAGCACTTAGAGTTGCCCAAGATGGTTCTCTCCTGCAACCCCAGCACTCTGGGAGGCAGGAGGATTGCAGTTTTGAGCCCAATTTTGGCAATGTAGTGACTTAGACTCTACCCCTCCCCATGAAAGGCCATTTAGAAGGATATGTGTACATAATATAACTTAGGAGAAATATTTGAGACATAAAACACAGCTATCAAAAACATTTGCATCTAACCTGACAAATTTCAGAAGTTAATTTAGTAAAATACAAAGTTTCACACTCCATTGGCTACCTTTTCGGTAAAGTTCAAGTGCATAATAAGATATTTTTCAGTTATTGCTCGTGAAACCATTGCTTAAAATAATTTCATGAAGAAGAGCATCTCCCTGAGACTGAAGATGCACTCTGCACTCACAAAGTTAGTGTTTTGGGGTTGTATTGTGTGACTATCAGAATACTAGGGGCTTTGGTGTGGGCCTAACTCTTTGGACTGTGGTCCTTTCTTTTTGAAAGATCAATTCCATCAATCTGAATCTTCAAACATGAGAATTCAGTATATACAAGGCACTGCTCCACATCTCCCTCTCAATGCAAAAATGCCCTTGATAACAATTAGTGCCTGTTTCACACTTGGAAGATAATTATTCTCGCTTTGCTCTTCCTCAACAAAGCACAGCACATTTGGAGGTAAATTACAACTGCCTGGCAAATAGCATTAAGTGCTTAATTTATCTGAGTACTCTAAAACAACTAACAGACAACAAGCATTTCTGGCTCATGAGGAGGATTTTCCATACCTTAGCAAAGTACTTAAATCCAATGAAAGAGATCCACAGAAGACTAAAATGAGTATCACCGTCATCTTGGCATTTATGCCATATCAATGGCATTTTAGTTGAATAACTGAGAAGAATATGGCTCAAAGCTTCTAACATATTTGACCATCTGCAAGACCACTAAATTCCTGTAGGTTTGTTTCTTGCCTTTAGTAAATTAGCATTGGTTTTCTTTTAAGAAGACTGTTTAGCTTCTGGGTGATTTGAAGAGGAAATGTAGCCTCTGAAAAAGTTCAGACTCTTCCAGATAAGTTTTTCTGTCACCCAGGAGGGCAATCAAGGAAGGAGAAAGCCAGAGGTGATGGTAAAAACAGGGACTTCAGAGAAGGGACCCAGCACAATGGAGAACTGATAGACAGAGCCTAGTTCAGACAGAGGTCCCTGACCTCAGACAAGGGCATAGCATCTGCCTGGCAATGTAGCCCTCAGTGCATTCACAACAGAATTAACTCACTGACACTAATCTCATGTGAATTAGTTGGCTTCCCCTTTGGTGAGACACTCACAACTTACACATAATTTGCTCAAGGTTTCAGTCCAAGGCGGAGGCATCATGGTGGAAGGGCATGGCAGAGTAAAGTTGCTTAATTCACAGGAGCTAGGAGGCATGGCCGAGGGGAAGAATGCCAGAGAGAATGGGGCAGGTACCATATATAGTATCCAAGGTTATGACCCACCCAGTGGATTAGTGCTTTACTAATCTACTAGGGGTTTCCTAATCCAATGAAGTTCACAAATCCCCCTCCACCCAAATACCAATATGGCAACCATTCATATTTACCTTGGGTTTCCTGAACCTTTAGAAACACAGACAATTGCTTTGCTGCTCTTGTCTTTTGAGTGGTTTTGTTTTTTCTCTGATATCAAGGTTCTTACTCCAGTTCCTATAAAATCTGAAATATATGACTTCACTATACTTAATATGAAAAATGCCTGTGGGACACCCAAGGTTTGATTTCAAATATTAGTCTAAAGCTGATCTACTTCAATATTTTGCTGTGATTTTTACAATTAAAAAAAAAAACTTCTGCTACACTTCAAGCTACAAGAGGTCAGGGAATATATATATATCATCACTGTGAAGGATCACTTAATAGGATGTTGATTGAATATTAGCTCAACATTTAGATCCTTGAGTCAGACTGATGAGTTCAAATACTGTTTGCTACTATGATTGTATAATACTTGGGGCTCAATTTTCTAATTAGCAAAATAGGGGTGATAATAATAGTATTTACAGTATCTCCAAAAACTGTTGGAAAGAGATACTTCAGGCAAAATATTTATCACAATGCCAATAATATAATAAATGCTCAATAAGTAGGATAAATATCCATTATCTGTTAGTTATTGACCAACCAACAGTTTTAAAGGATTTGAATCAGACTGTTAGATCATCTTTGTTTCAAGTAAATGAAGTTGATATTATGCCTATACCTCAAGGTATTCTAACTGACGTATTATATTTCCCAAGTCTTCTTCAGACTGGTTTTGGGTACATAATCTCTTCTCATTTATCTTCATTAAACTAGAGAGTAGAAAGTATTGGCAGGAGCTATTTTTCTATGGTTTTATTTCTGCTATTTTCCAAGGTTTCATAATATATGATGTATCAGTGAGATAAAGTTCATATGCATAACACTTATTCATGAGTTCTTATCTTTATTTTTAGTAATTTTCTACTTCTGTGAGACTTTTAAATATTACCTCCTTTAAAAACTGCCTTTCTCCTCTTGAATAAACTGAATTCACATTCTGGGTTATTAATAAAAAAAGACATAAACATTACATCTTACAGTTTTCTTTTTCCTTTACCTTTTTATTTTTTAATTTTTGAGTTCAAATCAATGAAAACTACATTTTAAGTAGGAAGTGGCTGCCTTAAAGAGATTGTGTTTTGTCCTTCGACTCTTTCTGTACCAGATTTGGTCTTAAGTGCTGGTTTCCTTGCTGAGCTCTCACCATCCTGATCTCTTTGTGTATTATTTCCTGATTTTTTTAAAAGGTTTTCTGAGTAGCTTCAACATTTGTAGCTACAAGAACTAATCTTAAATATTTCCCCCATATATGGTAAAATTAAAAGATTTTCCCGATAGGCATTAAGAAGTCTGTTGCCAAAAAAAGTAGATCCTGAGGAATTCTCCATTCTCTTGCCCATTTTTAAACTCTCTCATACTGTTATCATTGTTTTGTTTAAAAAAATATATTATTCTCGACATCATATTGTAAATACGGAACTTAAAGAACTTGGAGTTAAATGAATTCTTTATTTTAATCTTTTGGAAATAAAATAATAGGAACAAAGTAACCATAACAATCCAGCCAAAGAATGAAAATCCACTTAAGGCTTGTTCGAGTTCCACAAACCTAGGATATATCCCAGTTGTCTCATCTCTCCATAGCTGGCATGCAAATCTCAACCCAGCCCTCCTAAGCCCTGGTATTTGCTTTGCTTTTGTTTTGTTTGTTTTGTTTTGCTTTGTTTTTTTCTGTAAAGAAAAGTTTAATAAGTGAACTCCAAGTTTTCCTACAAAAGCAAAATTTGCATTCTACTGAACATCTGCTAAAAACATAACCATATATACTGCTGAGGCACTTATAAAAAGCCACTATACCTAGCACAGTGTAAGACAATAGAATATACTTTAATTCATGATCTTTCAACTGACAAGGAAAACACAGCTGGGAAATGTATGCCCTTGAAGAAAATATTCCTCTCCCATAAGATTAGATCATTTTTTAAATATACTTTGTTAAATGGTTGTTGTTTTAAAGCTTAATGAAATATTGGCACCTTTATAATAGTTTTACCTGATGCAAAATTTTATAATTAAGTTTCAGTCCAATGCTCACATTTTCTCCTAATACAAAGGAGTAAATTTTGCTATATAAAACTGTTCCCCTTAACATGTTTTTGCCCTCACCCTTGTTCTTGGTTCTCTGTTCCCTTCTAGTGTAGAATGGCACTCTCTACCATCTATTACTACCCACAGGGAAGAGAATTACCCAAAGGAACAACTCTTGAAGAACAGTTCCTCCCAGACCCAGGAGCAGGGAAAGGGAGCTGAGAAACCCAGTTATTTGGGACCACTTTTGCTAACTACCAAGCCACTTTGCTCTCTCAGTACCTCCTTGACAGCACAAATTATGCAATGGGCAGCCTCCCATTTCACCTGAAGTGGGAGGAAGTTGCTCATTCATTTGGAACAAAAAAATTAGACTAAAATAGGATTCCTGTTATTGTAAAGGAGTATGTGAAATATGCATTAATCAATTTTTTGTATTGTTTCACTTGAACATGAAACTTGGACTGCAAAGTGTTCTATTAAAACAGTAACAGATTTTTAAAACTAAAAGCAAAGTACCATGTAATAGCGCTTCCATTTCCATTGTCTCAAAGAGGGTCCAGGAAAGTGAGTTATCTTCCCTCATAAAAGTAGTCACACAGTCTCCATTTTCAAAATTTTACTCTCCATTTCAAGTTCTAAGCATGATTTGAGGTAATGCTGAAACTGTTCTTCCCTTCACCACTTTGGGTATCCAAATAAGAGAAGAAATTGCAACAGGAGACCCAATTTCTTGTCTTAGTTCTTAAAAGAAACATGGGCCATGAGAAAATCATGGAACCTCTCTGCACCTTGGTTTCACCTCCGTAAAATGAAAAAACTAGACTCAGTCTTCTCTAGCAGCCACAACTTTCACTATAAAAACCCATCCCACTAAAGTAGGCACATTTTACAATCAATTCAGTGAAATGGCCCCATTTAAAGATTCAAACAAGTCCATCCATTATTTTTAATATTAGGAAGAACTATCTGATCAAGCTAAGGGAAGGAGTGGTGGATTGAAGATCTAAGGAAAAAGAGAGAGTTCAGTGACTACGTTGATGGGCAGGAAATTACACCTCTATTGGAACCTGAAATTAATTGAGATGAATTAAATGCACTGGTTATTGTTCTTTCTTCCACACTGAAAATAGGTTAAAATGCTGAAACATGGCACAGGTACCACGGGAGCCTCTAGGTCCCGGTCAGCAAAGGAAAAGAACGGCCTAAACCCTGGCACTGAGAATGATAAGATTTCTTCTTTAACAGAAAAATATTGGTTATAAGTCTCTACAAGTGTGAGAAAGCTTTTAAAAAATCTCATTTCCTGTTATTATCAAGGTATAAGTGAGTGGGAATTAGCCAAATAACTCAAGTATCTCATTTAAATTTCAATATATCTCATAGATTTCAAGTTCTGACTATAGTCTTTCTAAAGGTTATTAGTAGAGTGATCATAAAATTTATGAATGCAATAGGACACTTCAGAGTGAAAAGTTATGCTGGATAAAACAGTCAGGACAACATATCTAAACCTGGATGGCCCCAGGATAGCAAAGTATGTGATCCTGAACAGGGCTTTCCATATAAAATAACTTCTCTTACATGTAACTTCACAACACTGTAAAGCAGTGGTACTCATCTCCAACTTGAAGAGATTCTTCACGAGTTACACCATTGGATCTCACTCCAGTGGAAATCAGAATCACCTAGCAGGCTAGGTAGAACAGACTGCTGAGCTCACTTCAGAGGTTCTGACATACGAGGCCTGGGTTAGGATTAGGGTTATTTGTATTTCTAAATTCCCAGCTGATCCTAATGCTGCTAGTCCAAGGAACATGCTTTGAGAAACACTATACTTAGTGTGGTTCTCAGTAAGTTGTGTTTTTCTTTATTTTTGTTTCTCAATGTTGTAATCTTTAACATCAAGTTTTCATCTGTACTTTTCCCTCTCATCCATCCTGATTGTTAGCTTACCCTTCTGTAACTTACAATCTTACTCTACTAATTTCTTTAATTCCTTCTAAGTTGTATGTAATGGTTGATACATTGTGTCAATTTGAGAAGTTTAGAAGTTTAAGTGACACAGTAGGAGGCCAGAGTCCTCACTTTGTAAACATCCTCATCCTGTGCAAGAGGAGGGTACAAAGATGGTGTACCACACCCACTCTGGGGGAGGAAGTTAGCCTGCTTACAATAGAATGAAGGAAAAGAAGCTTCCTTTCCCTCCCTTTTTGCTGTAGTTACTTTTGCTGCTTCTGCTGCCTAGAACTGTTGCCCCTCACCATGCCATCCTGCCTTGCAGCTAGCTGATTATGAAATGAAACCTCCACAAGCTGTGAGCTAAATAAACTTATCCTTCTTTAACTTTGGGCATTGGATATTTTGTTCTAGTAACAAGAGAAAAGTAACTAAGACAGAATTGGTACCAGGAGTGGAGTTGTTGCTGTGACTGTACCTAATCATGTGGTTCAAGAGCCTTTGGGAATGACTTGTGGAAAAACTTTGGAAAAGTTTGGAGATGATACCTGAAAAAGTGAAGCTGACATCCATTAGGCTGTTCTGTATAGGAGATTCTGTTCAGAGCTCAGAAGACCAGAAGGCTGATAGAAATCCAGTAGAAAAAGACCAGATTCAGGAGGTTTCTGGTAGGGAGAAGGAATGCATTGGGTTCTAGACTCCAGACAATGTGTGTTATGGCTTGGCAGAAAGTTTTCTGCATTTTGCTTGTGTCCAGAGACTTTGCCTGAGAATAAGATAAAGGGCAGTGGATTAATTAATCTGACAGAAGAAATTTCAAGACAGTTGAATGTTGAGGCAGTGGCATTACTGCTATTAGGGGCTTTTAGCCAGATTTATGTTGAGAATCAAGAGAAGAGAACCCATCAGAATGATTTGGTGTTGTGAGCTTGGCCAGAAAGAAAGCTACAGTAAAACTGTGGTCTGCAAAGAGAGAGCTGAGATCTTGATTGTTGAGAAGGAATAGGAGAATATAAAAGATAGCCTGAAGGCATCACAAGAAGCAGTAAGTTTTCACCCTTTGCAGCCTCAAAACTGCAGAGGCAAAAGACCTCATTTTGAGGAGAACAAAAGGACCCACGTTCCAGAATGGTGCTGGCCAAACCATGTTCTAGAATGGTGAAAGCATAGAAAATTCATTCCTCAGAATTGGATTTAGAGTGCCCAATGATCTAGGCACTCGACTTCCACAACCAAAAGAGAGAAAAACCTGGTTACTGCTCCAGGTGGCAGCAGACCTTGGAAGAATCCATGAGTCCCTGGTTTTAGGTGCATGCAGAATGCAAGAGTTATGGGTTTAAGGCTTCCACCCCTATTTCAGAAGACTTTGGAGGTCAGGTGGTGTGCCCCTGAGAGTCATTGTGTGAAGTTGTAAGAGTGAA
>RJWT010041633.1:0-12277 GCA_004365215.1 Cuniculus paca
AATTTTGCAAAATTTTTAATTACATCTTGTTCAACTAGTAAGAAAATGTGATGCACTATCAGAATAGTTTCAGTTGTACTATCAACTCTTTATTTGTCTCAAATAGTTATTTTCAGTGGTCTTCTCAGTCATTTTTTCATGATATAGAAACATAAGTAACTTCTAGACATGAATAATACATCAAGCAAAGTAGAGCTCAATAACTAATCCAGTTTTATATAAAAATCAATTGCTACTTTTTGGCATTCAATTCAATCTTTCCACCTATTGACAGTGATACACCTCATTTGAGATTCTTGAGGAAAAACATAAATAAGATAGCTGAAATGTATCATTCTTTCTAAAAGAGAAATCTAAATTACACATACATCTGTCAAATAACAACTTTTCAATGCAATGAAGGGACAACCAAAAGGTAGAATAATTGGTTTAATTTATAACATCTTATCATCTCTTGACTTGGTAATACATGACAAACTCAGTATCTTGAAAAAATTATGCACTAATTGTTCTAACAATACTGATGCTGCTGGGTGTGGTAGTACTTGCTTATAATCTCAGTTCCTTGGGATTATGAGGCAGGAGGATCACAAGTTCAAGCCCTATCTTAGCAACTTAGTGACTGAGCAAAACCGTGTCTCAAAATTAAAACAAAATAAAGGTTCTGTATGTGCCACTGTGGGAAGGCCTTGGGTTCGATATCCATTATAAAAAACAACAATAATAACAGCAAAAAGCTGATAGATAGAAACCAATATGGTTGTGACAGACTTTTTTCAGTCTTTAGAGACTCTTCTGACTGCATCCAATATTCATCTCTTAATTACTTTTCTTGTTGCTGAGACAAAATACTCAATATCCACCACTTGAATGAGGAAAGTTTTATTTCAGCTCACAGTTTGCAGAGGTTTCCGTCCATTGTTCAC
Organism: Cuniculus paca; assembly: GCA_004365215.1. Lineage (NCBI taxonomy): Eukaryota > Metazoa > Chordata > Mammalia > Rodentia > Cuniculidae > Cuniculus > Cuniculus paca. The sequence continues at coordinate 927 of RJWT010041633.1, forward strand.
TGGCCCCAAGGCAGGTGGACTGGCAGAGAGGCCACTCAGAGGAGAAACAGTCCATGGCAAAGCAGGAAGGAGCAAACAACAACCAGCAGCAAAGCAGCAAGCTGCAGAAGCAGCCTGCCTTCCATCTTCCCTTTTTATCTCATCCAGACTACAAACCACCCACACACAGAGTGGGCCTTTCCATTATCCATTTCCAGAACTATGCTAAACCAATCAGTGGACTAATTTAATACCATACAACCTTAATTACAGTATCACACACCTGAGATCAATTCAACTCCTGAAAGTCCCGCTTATGAGCACATGAGGCTTTGGGGAGACATGTAGAAACAAGCCATAACATCATCTCACCATAGAAACTAAACGCTAACAACTCATGTTCCAAGGATCCCTTGCTTGGGTGCTGGGTAGCATGGTACTGGCCAATAGAAACAGAAATTGACTAGGAGGAAGGAGTTGTTTTGACTTTCTGATAAAGATAAAAAGCTTTCAAGCATAGATATCGCCTGATGTTGACACTGCCATATTTAGAAGTCCAAGGCACCAAACATGGGAAAGAACAAGAATGAGTCAGAGAAGCTAACCTTGTCATTACAACAAGCCAGGAGATACTATATTCATACTTCTAATTCCAGGAAATTATAACTAAGGCTAAATGCTGCCCACAAACAAAGCATATTTCTAAATTAAAGATCACATAAATAATCCATCCATCAATCTGGCTAGGTGATTTATAAATGATTAATTTTGGCTTTTTGTCTTAACTATTTCTTGAAATTGTATACAAATTTTAATTCTTCCTTTTTATGGCTTTAGTTCAAGTTTTCATCACTTTTACCAGAAATCCAATTAATGTCTTTGTCATTGGATCAATTGTGAAAGAGTACATTTAGCTAATAGTGGATCAATAATCCTCTATTGTTTTAACCTCACCTATCCTACCATTGAATAATGTTTCTTGAGTATAAAATCTGGTCTCCATAGGATCCAGAAATGTATCTCTAGGTAATTCTATCTGACAGGACTTTCATCATGATAGAAATGTCCTTTATAACTTTCAATAGCTACATTTAGTTATTGAGCACTTGAGATATAGTGAGTGCAACTAACTTTTAATATTGTTTAATTTAACTGATTTATAAATTGATGTGTGGCTAGTGGCTACCAATTTGGACAACAGAGCACAGAGAAATCAAAATAGAAAATAGTCTAAAACTCACTGTGACTGTGTTTTCAGAGTACATTTTATATTTAGTTAACTCCAGTCCCTTGCTCTCTAATCAAATACTTGCATGTTCTCCAGACTTAAGTTTTTAGTTCCACTTGCTTTTTTTAAAGGTCTGAATACGATTCTCACCACCTTAGAGAGTGAACTCACAACATCTAAGACTGAGATTCACAACTTTTCATTAAGTTAGACATTCTATTTCTTCTGAATTTCCTCTATGAACTTATTCTCACCTAAGCGATCTACTCACTATGTTTTGGGTTTTTTGTTTGTTTGTTTATTTCTATTTTAAAGCTGCTCTGTTAGTTTATCTTCGCTTTAAAATAATTATAAGTACTTGTGGAGTGCAGTGTTATCTTTTGTACATTGTGGAAAGCCCAAACAATGCTAATTTGCATATCCATCACCTTATATTTTTGTACTGAGAATATTTAAAATCCACTCATTAAGCTATTTTGAAGTTTCTAATTCACTCATGATATTTTCTATTCGTTGTGATTTTCTCACCTGAAGTCCTTTACATATGTCTGTAAATTGAATTGGAAAGTTTTGCTATTTTACCAATATTAATTCATTGATACATGAATTTGAGATATTTTCCATCCATTTAGACATTTTGTTTATTAAACAATACACCATTGTTTTCAGAATAAACATTTTCAATTCTTTGTTCAATTTATTCAGAAGTACTTTTGTTAAGTGTAACAAAAGTATTTATTCAAGCATTTTCTTCATTTTTTGTGTATATAGCTAGAATCACTTTCTTAATACAATTAAATTTTTCTCCATTGTACCTTTTAGAATTATGATTGTTTTTATATATGGATCTAGTATTCTTGAAAACTTGTTGAACTTGCTCATTTCCTCTGGTAGTTCTTAGTGGATTTCTTAAGATTTTTAAAATAGATCATGTCTTCTTCAAGTAGAGAAAATTTTACTTCTTCTCCAAACTGAATGAATTAAATTTTATTTTCTTGCCTTACATTATTGACGAGAACTTCCAAGAACTGAGTAGAAGCTTTAAGCATGAACATCTTTGTCCTTCTCCTGATCTTGAGGAATAAACCACTCAGTTTTATAATTGGTCATTCAAGAGATGCAAATTAAAACAACACTGAGATCCCATCTCATCCAAGAAAGAATGATTATCATCAAAAAAAATCAACAACAACAAAAGCTGGATTGGCTGTGTGAAAAAAGAAACCCTTTTCCACTGTTGGTGGGAGTATAGACTGGTATAACCACTGTGGAAATCAATGTGGGGATTCCTCAAAACACTAGGATTAGAGGTCCCATTCAATTCAGTTATTACCCTTCTGAATATTTTCCCAGGAGAATTAAAACAATCATACCACAGCAATACATGTGCACTCATGCTTATAGCAGCACATTTTGTAACAGCTAAATTTTGGAAACGACCCAAATGCTCATCAACCAATGAATGGATAAAAAACGGTGTGGCATTTTTATGCAATGGAGTGCTACTCAGCCATAAAGAAGGATAAACTTGAGACTCTTATAGGTAAATGAATGCAACTTGAGACAATACTCATAATTTTTTAAAAAATGAGACTAGCATGTGTAAACATTGTGTTGTCTCTGTAGTGTAAGAAGTTGAAAGAGTAAATAAGATCCAAAATGTACAATAGGTATTGGGAAATGGGAAGAAACTTCAAAAAGAAAAAGAAATTGGGATGGGAGAAAGAAGAAAAGAAGGGAAAAGGAAATATATATATATATATATATATATATATATATATATATATAATTTAAGATAGTTACAATACTAATTTCTATTAGTTCCTTGAAAAGAAAGGTTTGTGCTTATATTGTTTGATCCATTTTTCATGCCTATAACATAATCTGAGCAACTACTTTGAAAATAACAATATGCAATGTATTAACCATTGTTATTCTCCTACAGTCTCGCTTTGAAATTTTGTATTGTTTTTATTGTTTTTTTCCTTTAAAATTAAAAAAAATCAGTGTGACACATTGAGTGATGATATTAGCTAAGAGTCATGCATAAATGCCTCTCATAAATTGAGGAAGTTTTCTTTTAGCCCTAATTTGGTGAGCGTTTTTAATCATAAAAAATAGGAAACAGGGAGATAGAACTTTTGCAAATGGGAAGGAGACAAAGAGACAAGGAAGGGAGAATAAGGCAAGAGAATTAAAAAATTAAGATGTGTTGTATGCATGTATTAACTCCCCAAAATGAATGCAATTATTGTGTACCACAACCGTGTGCTAATCAAAAAAGTTTTAATAAGTGTTAGATATTACCAAATGCTATTCCTGTATGTATTAAGATAATTGTAAGTGTATTGTTTTTTGTTTGTTTGTTCGCCTTTTGTACTATTATGTATATGCTGTTGCATTCTGATTCCTGGTATTGGTTGAGAGCTTTTTTATCTATTTTCTTAAACTGAAAATTTTCCTATAAACACAGATTTAGCTCTGCTTTATAAGTCTTGTGTTTTGATTTCATTTATAAGGAATGATTGAAATGTATAGTGAATGTTTAAATTTTAAAAAAATTATTCAAGTAAAAGGTACATTGCCATCAACCCCCAATAAAGTACTACTCTTTGCCTCAAACCCATTTATCTCACCATTCTTGTCACTTTCTGAAGCAGTTCTGGAAGTTTTCTCTCCTGGATTTACAGTGTATAATAAAAATATGATGAGTGCTGATGTGATGCGCCATCTAACGCAGACCAGGAGAAGATACCACAGAGTCAAGAAATAAATTCGCTCATTAATAATCAGTTGATTTTCGAAAAATTTCAAAGAACACACACAAGGAGGAAAGGCCCATCTCTTCAATGTTGCTTCAGTAACAACATACTCATGCAGGAGAATGATATTAGATGCTTATCTCCCACCCCGACTCCTCAAACAAACTCATAGTGAATTAAATATGTAAAAGCTAAAATTATAAAGTTACTAGAAGAAAAATGGAAAAGCTCCACAACTTTGGTTGCTGTAATAATTTTTTGTATGGACTCTCAAAGCAAAAGCGACAAAAGCAGAAATAGACAAGTGAGATTGATTGATTTTATGTGTATGTGCCTGTGTGTGTATACCTGTTTTAAGTGCAAAATGACAATATCTGCTTTTTGATTAGGTTTTGAGACTAAATTTAAAATGAATATATTGAATAAGGTCCATAAGTAACACAGAACACATTTTTGAAAAAAAAAATACATCACTACCAAATGTACACAGCATATTCGTGCTACTTATTATGGTAAGTAATTTTGTTTTCCTAGGCCCTATGACATTCCTACACATACTTAGGATTGTCCTGACTTTTCTACTCCGCAGGCAATTTAAGATTTTACCCCTGTATATTTGTGTTAGGCCTGTTTTTCTCTGGGTGGGTGCGGAATTGAATGTTTTCTTAATACTATCAAAGAAGGATTAGTTCACTAAAGTCCATAACTCCATTCTCAAGTAGTTAACACTATCAGAGCCTTGTAGTTCTATATCTTGTGGTTCTCTTTTCTACATTTGCAGTTGAGACATTTCCTGATTACAATATCTGAAGACTTGTGACAAACATTTATTGTTTTGTTTTGTTTCATTTTGTTTTGTTTTGCTTTGGTTGGTTGGGTGGTTTTCTGTATACTAATATTTCCTTTGCAAATAAAGTCTGAAGATGGTAAAAATGTAGTGAGTGCAGGTTTGGTGAATTGCATCACCAAAATTATTGATGATTTTGAAACTACTATGGTAGGCCCTACCTATAGAGCACCTTGCTACTCAGAACACTGCCTCTGGCTCAGTCACCATGACTTCTTATTTAAAGTTAAGTGCACGTTTTTGGAAACCAAGCCACTCCATCTCCAACAGCCATCAGCAATCCTGATGCCAGCATGGTGTGTGGGCTCCTGTAATTTTCTAGCTGTTAGCATAATGGCACATGGCTTAAAACTATGCGTCAGTAAATTGCTGCTTCTTAAGATCTTTTACCAATCCTGTATCTCACAGTGCACATATATTTCACATTTAAATAACAACAAAATATCTATCTCATTGCTTCAAATTAATTGTATGAGGAAAAATATCTTCCCGCTCTGTGTTATAAAAAAACACTAACTCGTATTTCATGTTAATCTCTTCTCTTGATAGTAGAGGGATCTCCAGTAGTGACTAGAATATAAAAACCTTTCATCTATAATTAAAAAAGTTAGTTTACACTTTCAGGAAACACATTCTTTGGTTAATCAATGGATTTATCACTGATTTAGTCCAAAAAAATTGTTTAGAATACCAAAAGGTTACATTGTATACCTTGCCACTTGGAAATAGGGAATAATTAAATAAATGAATACATGGTCTATGAAAATTTCTCATATGATTGCAGCAAACTTACTGATACTATGGAAATTATTTTATTAGAAAATAATTATTAATTTCCATGGCCTAATATATTGGACAAATATTTTTTAAGAGAAATGATTTTAATTAACCTATGCAAATAGTAGCTGATTTTGAGAAAAATGAGTAAGACAGTAAGAAGGAAATATAAAGAATTCATAAATATCAGAGTTTTAAAGAAACACATGAAAGACTTTAACATGAAATAAATATGAAAATAGTAGACTGCCTCTACCAATGTTTTGAACCATTTGCCCTATGTTTTCTTCTAGTAGTTTCAGAGTTTCAGGACTTACATTATGAATGCCTGCAGTTCTATTGATTTTACATAAGATTGCTTTCGGTCTTCAAGATCTTCCATACGAATTTTAGTCATTTCCTTTTTTAATTCTGTGAAGAATGTCACTGGTATTTTGCTAAAAAGTATATGAATCTATAGATAAGTTTTGAACAGTGTAAGCATTTTAACAATATTAACTCTTCAAATCTGTAAACACTATTTTATTAAATTTTTCTCCTTAACATCTTATAGTTTTGCTTGTAGACATTTTTAAGTGCTTGGTTAAATTCATCCCAAGATATTTTATTTTTTGGTTGTTATTGTTAATAGGATTGCTTTCATGATTTGTTTCTCACTAAATCGATTATTAGCATAAAGAAAACTGACTTTGTCTCTTGCTACTTTATTGAACTTTTAATCAGATCTAACTTTTTATTGGAGTCTCCAGCTTTTGTGTATATTAAATCATCTACAAACAGGGATAATTCAATTTCCTTCTTTATTACATATATTATCTTTTATTTCTTTCTTTTCCTAACTACTATAGCTAGAACTTCTAGTAAAATATGAAATAAGAGCTATGAAAAGGGACACTCTTGTTTTGCACCTGATTTTTGAGAAATGATTTCAGCTTTTCCTCATTCAATATGATGATGACTGTAGTTTTGCCATATATGATCTTAATTGTGTTGAAGTATGATTCTTCTATCCCTAATTTGAAGTGATGTTGAATTTTATCAAATGTTTTTTCTACTTTTACTAAGATTATTGTGTGATTTTTATGATTAATTCCCATGATGTAGTACATTATATCACTCCATTTGCATATGTTGAACATCCTTACATCTCTGGAATGAAATCAACTTGATCATGGTGAGTGGTCTTGATTTGTTTATGAATTTGACTTGCTAGTATTTTTGCATCTTTGCTCTTTAGGGTTAGTGGTCTGTGGTTTGTTATTACTGTGTCCTTGGTAACAGAATCATGCTGACCTAATAAAATGAATTCATAATGGCTCTTTTCCATTTAATTCTCTGGAATAGTTTGAAAAGATTGTTCCTAGCTCTTCTTTAAATTTGGTAAAAGTCATCAATGATGTCAACTGGTGTTAGACTTGTTGTTCACTTGTTGATTACTAATTGAATCTCATTGCTTGTTATTGCTGTATTCAGATTTTTAATGTCCTCATAATTCTATTTTTGTTATCATTTTCATTTTTATTTTTTATTTAATTTTAAAGGGAATCAAACAGAACAATAAAACAAATAAAAACAGTGATAAGACAGTAGGAAATCTACAATAGTTACTATACTGCATATTGTTGTACTCTAAATAGTTGCGCAGACTACTGGCTTTAGGCTTGCAAAGTCAATCAAACAATATAGATCCCCTGAATCAGCCAGTTGCACATGGAGTGAGGAGGAGCTCTTCTTCTCTCTCCAGTCTGTTTTCTAGCTGGCTCACAGGTAGCAGTTTAGCTTCCTTCCTGGTTCTCCCCATTCTTTGCTCTGGATGGTTCACAGGTGGGGGCTTAGCTTCCTTCCTGGCTCATGGTTCTATTTTGATAGGTCATGTGTGTCCACAAATGTGTACATTTCTTCTAGATTTTCAAATTTGTGAGCATATAATATTTCATAATAACCCATAAAATCCTTTTTATTTCTATGGTATCAGTTATAATGTCTTTTTTTCACCTCTAATTTTATTTATTTGGGTCTTATTCCTTTGTCTTTTGTTAGTCTATCTAAAGATTTTCCAATTTTGTTTTGTCTTTTCAAAAATGCAACTTTGTTTCATTGATCTTTTGTGATTTTGTCTCTATTTCACTTATTTATTTTTATCTTGAATTTTGCAATTTCTTTGCATCATTAAATTTTGGTTTGGTTTGCTCTTGCTCTTCTAAATTCTTGAGACACACCATTAAGTTGCTAGTATGAAATCTTTTTTTTTTTCTTAATGTAGCCACACATTGCTGTGAACTCTTAGTACTGCTTTTGCTGCATCTCAGAAGTTTTCATTGGCTTTACTTCCTTTTTCATGTGTTTCAAGAACTTTGCAATTTTCCATTTGACTCTTATTGTTTTTGTACTGGGAATCAAACTCAGGACCTTGTGCTTACCAGGCAGGTGCTGTGCCACTGAACTATATCCTTGGCCCCCCTTTTTACTTCTTTGATGAGCCATTTTTAATTCAAAACTACACTGTTGTGTCTCCATGAATTTGCATAAATTCTAAAATTACCTTTGTTGTTGATTTATAGTTTTACTCCAGGGTAAGCAAAAAGATACATTATGATTTAATATTTTTGAATTTGCTAAGACTTGTTTTATATACCTAATAATTGGTCTATTCTAGAAAAAGTTCCATGTGTTGATAAAAAAATACGTATTATACATCTGTTGGACAGAATATTCTGTAAGTATCTGTTAGGTCCATTTAATCTATGGTATAGTTTAACTCTGATGTTTCTTTGTTGATTATTTTGTCAGCATGATTTGTCCGTTGATGAAGTACTGAAGTTCCCCATGATTGATGTAGAGCCTGACTCTTATCTCCAAATTCTTGAGGACAGTGTCCTCCAACCCCCTATACATTATAACACCTGTTCCCTCCAGTGCAGAGCACTCAGTGGGTTTGTGCCTGAGTAACTGACTCAGCCATCTAAGGTTTGTGAGTTACCTACTTTAGAGTAAGTGCAGTGGAAGCCCAGATATAGGATTATGCAGTGATTTCTGAATCCTGGAGCAGTCTAAATTCAGACAGTATCTCCCTTCTCTAAAATGATCTTACAGCACCTTAGGCTGTGGGTTCTGAAAGATGATGTGTGACCTTCTTCTAAAGTAAGTCTAGTCTGCAGATTGCAGGTGTTCTATCTATGTGGATTGCCAGGGTGTGAAGGTTGTGAAACTTTTCAGTAGCTAGGTTTGCCAGTAACTGCATTGATAGTTTTCTGATACTCCCTGTTGTACCTTCACCTCTTCAAAAAAAGGAAACAACCCTACCCCATCTCTGCAGCTGGGATTTTATATCCTGAGGTATTTTGTTTCTCTTACTATTCTGTTGTTCTAGGTCTCTCAATTTGATAAGGTTCCAGTCTCTCTCTTAGTGATTTCCAATATTCCCCCATGATCACTTACCTCAAAATGTAACTATACATCTGATTCTTTTTTGTAGAGCAGGAGGTGTGTGATGGGTACCTATATTCAGCTATCTTCTCCTCTCTTAAATTTTAAACTGTGTGATCAACTTTGAATAAAATAATAGACAAAAAGAGTGAGAGAAAACTTTTGAAAATAATGTTCTGACTGGGTTGACAATTTCTCAAATTCAAGTTTTATAAATATGTACTTGTTCTTGTATCTCAATTATATCTCAATAAAACTTTTATAAACAATAAAATTATATTGAAATATTTCAATGATCATTATATACACACAAATATATATATATATATATATATATATATATATATATATATCTGCACAATATCTCCACAAACTTGGGTAAAAATACAGACTTTACAATTCTTCAATTCTGGTTATCTTCTAGACTGTTGTATTACAGTGGTACCTCAGTTCACAAATTTAATTCTTTCCATAATTCTGGTCATGAACCAAAAGACAAAAACCAAATCAAATTTCCCCATAAGGTCAACATTAAACCTTACCATTGAACATGATTTGGTTTTCATACAATTTGTTTTTTGACCAGAATCATGGAAAGAATTAAATTTGTGAACTGAGATACCACTGTATATTCTTTAATTCTTTAGTTTGGCCTACTTAAAATGTCCAAAATTTGTCATTACTGTTATAATACATTAATATCTGATCTTTTTAGCACTTCTTCTGCACATCATGCTATAGTCTGCATAATTCCATGATATCCATATTACACTTGAAAGATTTTCTTAAATTTTGTCAGTCTTCTCCCTGATTGGTTCTTTAGATCTCCATATTCATTAACCTATGTCCATGTGGGTCCCAGACCTGCACTGCTAGTTAAGGCTCTTCATAGTCACCTTTATGTGCACATTAGCTGTTTTACATTCATAAATTGTATTTCTTTCTTTTGTGAGCACATGGCATCTTATTCAATTGTTCTATGCCAAGCTTCCCATGTCCATCACACATTCCCCTGCTCTGCCAGCAAATCATGTTGCTTCTTTCATTACTTTTTTCTAAATGTGAATGAAAGATTCTAAGCCCTGAATCTCAAGTTTTCTTCTAAGCTAACTTAGTTCATTTTCTCTCAAAATGTTGTTATTATTTCAAATGGCTGAGATGTATCACATATATGACTTTTACTCAGCCTACTGATTCAGACATGGTATTTTCTTCCAAAATGTGAACAATTGGAATTAACATCAATTCAAAATTCACTAGTATTTCTTAGTAATTAAAGGAGTAAATATTCTTATTCCAGTTCTTAATAGTCCTGGGTAACAATTTTTATTATAAGACTCAAGATTGACTCTAAGTTCTAGGCTCTTTGCACCACACCATAAGACTCTTTCTCTGTTGGTCACTTACTTAAACTCTTGGTAGACAATTCAGTGAAAAGGTTCTTAGATAATTTTTCTGTAAAAAATAAACAAATGGAACAATTTAATGAATTTTTAGAGACAATAGTTTTGCTCTTTAAAACATGGTGACATGAATGTTAGTTTATCATATAGTCTATCAATGCACATTTTGTGTAATTTATGGGCACAAAAATTACCTTGCATTAAGCAATATGATATTCAAAGATAAAAATATGTAAGAAAATTTATTTTTTGGTTTTCAATCTGAGATTCTTCCTTGAGTCATTTTTGTTTTTTCCTAATGTTTTGACACATTTTCATACATAAGCAATTAAGTTTTATCAATACTCCTTTAACCAAACTGTGGATGATGAGTAGCCAAATAAATGATGAATGAGAATCTGATAGCATATTTCCCACTCATGAATAAAAGTGTTATAAAATTTGTTAAGTCACATCTTTCTCATACAAATTTCAAATACATACCAATTATGTATACATTAAACTTTTGTACCAAATTGTATTTTAGTTAACAATTATATTTCAAGGAAGTTTCATTTCTTTTACAAAGTTTATTAATAGAACAGAAAATTTCTCATAATATTGAGAAACACTGCACATTATATATTTTTTCCTAAGCTTGTATTTGAAATGTAAATTTAAATACTAAGCCATTTCTGATGCTCGAAAAAAGCCACAAATTTTCATACACAAGGGCTAAAAATACAGTGTTTAGAGTTATATCATCTTTACTACGACATCTTTCGCTTTGTATATTCAGGAAGAACAAACAAGTGTTACATTAGTTTTCCCGAACTCTATCATGTAAGCTAATAATGAGAACATTCAAATAAATATAGCTTTTAATAGAAGACATTTCTTCTAAAATAAGATAGGATTTCTGTGTGAGCTGTCCATGAACTTAATGAAAC
>RJWT010041634.1:0-12296 GCA_004365215.1 Cuniculus paca
TGGGCTACAAAGTGAGCTCAAGGCCAGCCTGAACGGCATAGTGAGACCCTGTCTCAAAAACACAAGGGCCGGGGATCTAGCTCAGCGGCCTAAGCGCCTGCCTGGCAAGCACAAGGTTGAGAGTTCAATCCCTAGTGCCGCAAAAAAAAAAAAAAAAAGAAGCCAAAGAGAGAGAGGTATATTGATTTTATCAGATATTAAGCATGATGCAAGTAGGTTCTCAAGAATACCAAATGTATATGCAAATCCTTGTTCTATTATGGATTCCTATACTTACTTTTCTTTTGTGAACCTGGATTAGGGAGTGAGTGTCTCATGGTCATGTGCCTGTTAAGAGGACGAAAGAGGATTCTGCTCAGAGCACTATTTTAAAACCAAGTCCTGAGCAGACAAGGAATAATAAGGCGACAGCCTCACCAATAGGGCTTGAACCCTCTAGCTTTACTCAATCAGATAGGGAAGGAACGGTGTGGGGCAAAAAAGACCTTTTCCCACTAGAGGACTATTTCACTGAGACTTCAGTTTCACGGTTGCCAATGACAAAACCAGTAACACTAACTGTGCCTCAAGCAGCAGCTTCCACCTCTTAAGTTCAGAGAAACCTCGCTGCATCACAAGTTGAAACTTCCACCTCTCAAGGAGTTGAATCATCCTCTCTTTCTCCCTTGGAAACAGGTGTTAAAAGAAGCCAGATGGGCGGGGGAGTGCATGGAGGGATTTCAACATGTTTGCCCTGTTGTTGAACTCTGAATCCCTAATAATCCAGGACAAGTCACACACCTTCATGAAGCCATACCTTTTAAGAACCTAAAAGAATTTTGACAAGCTACCATCACCCATGGTGCCACAGCCCCTTTTACCTTAGATTTTATAGAACTTGTAGGACAACAAGTTATGACCCCAAAGATTGGAAAGGAATAGTTAAAGTATGTTTAAATCTGGAGGATTATTTATTGTGGAAGGGAAATTTTTTTTGAATTGTGCATGAATTGGGCTGTTCGCAATGCTACTTACAGCCATTACAAAAGATACGTTAACTAGAGAAGGTGCCTTTGCTGCCACAAATAATCAAATTACTTTTAAAATACAAGTATATGAACAAATTAAAACAGCTGCCATAAGGACTTGGAGGGAACTCCCTTCAAAAGGTGACCTTAATCTGACCTCCATCCACCAGAATCCTGATGAATGTTTTCAGGATTTTGTGGCATGCCTATTGCAAGGTAGTGAGAGGATTATCAACAGTTCAGAAGCTAACAAATTAATTGTTCAACAATTGGCCTTTGAGAATGCAAACAAATGGTGTAAAGAGGCCTACGAGCCCATAAAAAATGGGCTACACTGTCTGAGATTATCTGGATTTGTGCAGACACTGGTCCCTCATATGCACAAGGGGCTCTCTTAGCAGCAGCTATCATTCAGGCTATTCATCCACAGCCAAGAGAAAAAGGAAGCAACAAGGTTACTTGTTTGAGCTGTAGATGTGGGGGACATTTTGCCTGCAATTGCTCTGCTGCATTGGTAAGGGCAACACAATTATTATTCATCCCTTCAACAAAGTCTTCTAGTATTTGTACAAAGTGTAGATGAGGTAAACATAGGGCAAATGAGTGTAGGTCCAGAACTGATGTGGAAGGCTGACCCATTCTGAGAACTTCTAGTGGGGGCTGCCCCAGCCCCACATGCTTTTCCTAGTTCTTCACTAACCCTACCATCCACCACCAAGCATGCTTCTGACCTCAGGCTAGTGACAAAAGACAGCAGAGGCTTGGACCTCAGTCCCTCCTCAGATTTGTACTAACTCCTGAAATGGGACCCCAGGCTATTCCTACTGGAGTCTGTGGGCTTTTGCCTCAGGGAAGAGTGGAACTCCTGTTAGGCTGCAGTATTCTCACTTTAAAAGGTCTCCAGGTTTTGCCTGGTGTCATCGATGTGAAAATACAGGGAAAATCAAAGTTATGGTTTAAACAATTCAAAACACCATTCAAGTCACCCCAGACTCTTATATTGCTCAACTGGTCATTCTTCCTTGGACAAAAATTAGCAAGTCTATCAGTAAGGAAAGAGGATTCAAGGGTTTTGGGTCTTCAGATGCTTATTGGGTTCAACAGATTAAATAAGATCATCCCAAGATGGAATTGATTATCAAAGGAAAATCATTTAAAGGCCTTTGAGACACAGATGCGGATGTTTCAGTCATTGCCCAATGCCCTTGGCCTATGGCATGGCCCCTGAATGTAGCAACTACAGATCAACAGGGGGCAGGCACTGTTTCTCACCCTAGTAGTAGTGCTAAATTGTTAATTTGGGGGGATGCAGAAGGACATTCTGGACATTTTTCACCTTATGTCCTCCCCCATATACCAGTCAATTTATGGGGTCATGATGTATTACAGGATATGGAGGCATTTCTGGTTAGCCCTAACTCCTTGGTAACTCACCAGATGTTACAACAAGGTTTCCTTCCCACTCAAGGGCTTGGTGAAAACAGTCGGAGGAGGAGAGAACCTCTTCCAGTTATCCCTAAAAAGAACCATTATGGTATAGTCTACACACCTCCACATTTTTTAGGAGGGTCCTTGATATCTTCTCTGACCCCACAGACAGCATCCAGGATAACTTGGATATCCAGTGACTGTGTTTGTGTTGATCAACGGCCCCTCACTCAGGAGAAACTTACAGCAACTCATAACCTGGTTAATGAACAGACGATGGCAGGGCACCTGGCATCCTCCAATAGCCCTTGGAATACACCTTTTATGATGCTGTGGCAGGACTGATAGCACAAGGGCAGACACATGCTATCCAGCTTTTTGGATGTGAGGTGCAAAATATCATCGTTCCTTTTTCTTCTGTTCAACAGTGGTCGTGGCAATTCTTGTCCTCTTGGCAAGCCGCATTAACTAACTTCCCTGGTGATACTGATTGTCATTATCCTCCAGACAAATTAATTAAATTTCCCTCCCCCACACTCTTTGTCTCTTCTTCAAAAATAAGCTTGATTCCCACAGCAAGAGGTGTCTCTGTTTTCACAGAAGGCTCCTCTTCAGGCAGGGGAGGTTATATTACAGCTTCCTCTTCCCAAATATAGGATACAGATTTTCTTTCTGCACAAAGGACTGAATTTCAGACTGTGATATGGGCCTTACAAGAGTATTCATCCACTCCAATTAACCTTTTTTCAGACAGCACTTATGTGTGTGGTGTGATGTGCCACATTAAAACGGTCACCACTCACACTCACCAGGAAGATCTTTTTCATTTATTTCACACTCTTCAAAATGTTATTCAGTCATGCCATGTCCCATTTTATTGGTCATTTACATTCCCATTCCAAACTGCCAGGCCCTCTTACTAAGGGAAATGCTACTAGAGACAGATTGGTGGCTGCTGTCACTGCTGTCCCCCTCAGATACCATTCAACAGTCTTCTGCCTCCCTTGCCATTTCCCATCAAAATGCTTGTGCATTGTGCTAACAGTTCCTTTTAACTCGGAGCAGGCTCAGCAAATTGTTAAGCAATATTTCTCATGTGTAACGCATCTTCCTTCACTCGCTATGGGGGTTAATCCCTGAAGGTTACACTCCAGTCATCTCTGGCAAATGTGTGTCATTCATATTCCTGAGTTTGGCTCTCTATTCTGGGTCCAGTGGATACTTCCTCAGGATTTGTTTGTGCTTCTGCCTGCGCTGGTGAAGTGGTAAACATGTCGTAGCTCATTGCTTGGACGCCTTTAGTACCCTTGGCTGTCCACAGGCACTTATACAAGTGCTGCCTTCCAAACATTTCATAAAACTTTTCACATTTTCTTTACCATGGAAATCCCTTATAACACTCAAGGTCAAGGAATTGTTGAACATGCTCACTGTACACTCAAAATTCAAAAACAAAAACATAAAGGGGAATCTTTCCCTACAAAATTCATACTTCATAAAAGACTCCACTTGGCAATATATATTATTAACTTTTTAAATCCTACTAGGGATGGGACTACAGCAGCAGAAAGACAATTCAATCAGGTAAAGGAAAAGAAGTTAGGAAGGGTCCTTTGGAAAGATCTTCATAGTGGACAATGTAAGGTACCTAACCCAGTCCTAATTTGGCATCAAGGATACACTTGTGTCTTTCCAGAAAATGCTGAATGGTCTATCTGAGTGTCAGCATCTGCAGTCCAACTGTATCATGAACACAGACCAAGAGAAAGAGTAGGTTCCACTTCTCAAGAAGCTAATGCTCAGTCCTGTGGCAGTGATGCCTCAGAGACTGCTCCACAGCTAATAGACAAAGATGGGACAAGATCTGACCTGGGGTCAATTAAAGAAATTGACCCAGGATGCCCAGGATATAGTAACCAAAAATGGGAAAAGAAGATCTGAGTAAGTGACAAAGTGTATAGAGACGACTGAGTTGGAGGTTACATAAAAAAAGGGACATGAAAATTGCCAGTATTCTTAAGACAAAATAAGATACAAAATTATATATTATTTATAGATAAAAGATTTTGTTCCTTCCAAATTTTTTTGTAAGAGATGTCTGCTAATTGACCTATAAAAATTCTGACTAGTCTGTTTATAATTACAAACTTCTACAATTGTAAGAGTTATTACAATTTAATTTGGCTAAAAATATATTTGCACTCAGATATTGTAAATAGATTGTCTGTATATGTTGTTTGTTCCTTTGTCCTGTGAGTTTTTATTTATTTTTCAGTTTGAGCTCAACAATTATTTTTTCTTTTGCATTTTTGGATCATTTGATCAAAGTTTACTTTGGGTTATAGATTTAAAAAGCATACTTCCACCTGGGTCACCAGCTAGTCAAAATGATGCTAAAATGGCTTGTATAAATTTAATATGTATTGTTGTTTATTATGACTTGAAAGTCTCTCATTGTTCAAAAATAATGTGAAGTGTTATGATTGGGTTTTCATAAGTCATAAAAAATTAAGGTTAAAAATCCCTTAGGGTAGGAGGAGATTATTGGAAGGACACCAATTGATGAATAAAAAAAAGAGCTGCCTGGTAACATTAACCAGTTCTTGTTCATTAATAGGAGGCCCCAGGAATCTCCATAGCCTTATGGAAGATTCCCCAATAATTATTAATAAAATATATTATTGTGATATATTCACATTGATCATTGTCAAAGATTAAATTTTCTAGACTATAAGGTTTTTGTTTAAAGATGCTCTGACACAAAGGTTTTCAAATGGGTGTGGCACTTGATGGTTATTAACCTCATTATGTATTAAATTTATTCATGCCTCCAGATGTACAGGTCTTCCAAAATGTAAAATTGGGATTGTTTATAGAGATAGAAATCTTCTTTTAGATTCAGACATTTGACTTTCTTTTGTGCTCCAATTAATTGTGGTAGGAGGTTCATATCAAGTCCAAATGAGGTCACCAGTCAGTAATAATAACAAAAATTTATACGATGTGTATATTGTATATGCACCACTATACTTAAAGATGCCTAAACGTTAAGTGGTTCAGACAATATCACAAATTTCTTCAGTGACATCCCATTAAAGGTCAATGAGTTAGGTAAAAATTTCTTATGTATTAGATAGATATAACTGATTAAAAGAGCTCTATTATGTAAAAATGGAAATTTAAGAATGTCACAAAAATGTCATCATGATTGTCATGCTACAATATTATGTATGGTTTTGATTTTAAATTTTCTGTGTAAAATTATGTAATTATCACCTGTTAGCATTCTACAGAGATTCAGCTTTTAGAACATCCATGGTTGTTAGCAAATAATGGTTCTATTTTATGTTCAAAGGTGCTTGATATTCAGATAAAATAGTAATATGAAGCTAAATGCTCTCATTATGAAGTGTCATTAACCTTGCCTTCTGGATATTCAACAACTGAGGTATAGAGACCAGAAACTAGAAAGATAGATGGGCTAAGAGGACAGTCAATAGTTTGGCCCCAGCTCTCAGAGGTCAATAAGGACACAGGACATCAAGGTACCTTTTCAGCAACATCCTGCAACTCTGGTGAGTACTACAAACTCCTGACCAGGGAGATTGTAGGACCGCAGAGGATAAAGATCTGTGGTGTATAGTGTGCCTAAGGAGAGTCACCAGGAGAGAAAAACCTCCCAGGCTTTCACAGAAGGCAACTTGGTCAAGCAATGGCTGTGACTCACCCAGCAGGCTGACACTGACTGATATACTACAGGTGCTATGCATGGTTCCAAGATAATTCCTAAGGAGACCTAACTGAACTGGATAGACAACAAGAGATTGATTGTAACTAACACAGGTCTCACCTTAACTTGATCTTGAACATCTTGCAGAAAAATATACTACAAGAGGTATAAAACAATGCCATAGTGAATATTAGCTAGAAGAAACTTAAATCACTAGCACCTTCTGACAGTTGTCAGCTACACTAGTAATTGGCTGCTGTTATGGATTAATGGACTGTACAAGGTTAAATTATGAAATGCAGGGACCTAACATCCTTGGACTAGAAATTTTTACCCTAAACAAGTAAGTTCACTCAAAATGAAAAGGGTTCAAGAACAAAAAGATCGTCTACAGAGTTCTCTAAACACAGCTCTTCTAGCCTCAACTACCTACCCATCGTTTACAACTATGAAATAGAAAAGGAGGAGATGTGGGGAGCAGCTGAAACTGAAGATTGATCATGTGTGGGGCCAGAGCAAGGCTAATCTCAAGAATGCTGGGCACCTGAGACAAAACCACGTGGATAAACCTCTACAGAGGTTTCACGTGACACTCAGTATCCCAAGTGTATAAATAAATGCGCTGCAGCCATCGGAGCTCTGTTGCTCATTCCTCTCGCTCCTTCTCCTTCTCCTCCTGCTTCTTTGAACTTCTCATCAGGAGAGAGGGCTCCACATGGCCTCAGTTTTCTATATTCTGACTCTTGTCCTTTTTCTTCCCTCTCACCATTCTCACCTTGGGAACATCAAGAGTTGCATGGGATGTGGAATGTCTCAAATTGCATCCATTTACCTATAAAAGCCTCAAGTTTATCCTTCTTTTTGCCTGAATAGTACTCCATTATATAAAAAAACTGCATCTTTTTTATCCTTTCCACAGCTGATGGGCATTTGGGTTGTTTCCAGGATTTAACTACTACAAATTGTGCTGCTATAAACATGGGTACACATATATCACTGTGGTATGATGTTTTTAATTCTTCTGGGAAGATACCCAGAAGGGGAATAGCTGTGTCAAATGGGACCTCTAATCCTATTTTTTTGAGGAATCTCCATACTGATTTTCACAGTGGTTGCACTAGTCTACACTCCCACCAACAGTGGAGCAGGGTTCCTTTCCCCCCACAGCCCCACCAGCATTTATTATTGGTTTGACTTCTGTTGATATTTATTTATTTATTTATTTATTTATTTATTTATTGTTACTGGGGATCAAACTATGACCTAGCACTTGCCAGGCAGGCAGTTGTGTTGCTGAGCTATGTCCCCGGTCCCTTTGACTTCTTGATAGCAGTCATTCTTTCTGCAGTGAGATGCAATTTCAGTGTTACTTTAGTTTGCATCTCTCAAATGACCAATGATTTTGAACATTTTGTCATATATTTATTTGCCATTTGTATTTCTCCATCTGAGAAGTGCATATTCATCTCAGATGCCCATTTTTGGATTGGGTCTTTGAATTTGGGGGTCAGACACTATCTTAAATGTTGAGGAAGAGTAGTGATGAGTTTGACAATGTTCCTGCCCTCAAAGGACATATATTCTACTGGAGGACACTGACTCTCAGAAACAAAATAAATCAGAGTATTTTATTTGGATAAAAAATAAAGTTATGGGGAAGAGGACCAGAAGTATTAACAGAAGCAACACACAGGATGGTGAGAGGGGTGGTTAAGAAGGCCTTTCTCTCTCCAAGGAAATGACATTTGAGGAGGGATCTGAAGGAAGAGAAGGCAGCAGCCTCCCTGGAAAATGAACAGAGGGGGCAAAACCCTGAGTCAGGAAAGAGCTTGACATACTTGAGCAACAGGAAGACAGTGTGACTGACATCCACAAATGTCAGACTTGGAAACATCAGACTGGAGGTCCTCAGATGCCATTTAAAATAGGCATTTAGGCTGGAGATATAGCTCAGCAGCACAAGTACCTGCCTGGCAAATGCAGGGTCCTGAGTTCAATTCCCAGTACTGCCCCCAAAATAAAATAAAATAGGTGTTTAGGAAGAGGAAGTTCCATAAATGAAAAGCCAGCAATGAGCTCTTGGAGACTCCAATATTTCTAGGCTACTGAGGTAGTTTGGATGTTGAGTACCACCCAAAGTCCCATGTGTTCAGGCTGGGTCCCCAAGAGGGTACTGGTAGGAAGGTGTGGAACCTGGAAGAGGTGGGGCACCATGGGAGAGGAAGTCATTGAGGGTGTGCCTTTGAAGAGCTTTGTGGGACCCCAACGCCGCCTTCTTCCCTCTGGACCACGGTGAAATGAACACTTTGTTTCCACCATGTGCTCCCCTCTTGCTTCTTGCCCAGGCCGTGAGATCAGTCAATCATAGAGTAAAATGCCAGAAACAAACCTTGAACTGAGGTGGTAAGGACAAAAAATAATAACAAAAAAAGTTTCTAACATACTTTGAAGTCCTTGGAAAAATGTCTTTTTTTTTTTTTTTTTTGCAGCACCGCGGATTGAACTCACGACCTTGTGCTTGCCGGGCAGGCACTGAGACCACTAAGCTAGACCCCCAGCCCTGGTGTTTTTGAGACAGGGTCTCCCTATGCCGTTCAGGCTGGCCTTGAGCTCACTTTGTAGCCCAGGCTGGTCTCGAACTCACAACGATCCGCCTGTCTCAGCCTCCCGAGTGCTGGGATTACAGGCGTGAGACACCACGCCCGGCTGGAAAAATGTCTTTGGATAAAATTTTTTGGGAACTACATTTTTTAGAATTAACAACTAGCTACATCTTTTGGAAGTACAGGAAAAAATATTAGCATTTAAATTATATTCAGTTATTTATAGTTATTACATGGGTGACTACTTTTTTGGTGATGATGACACTTTAAACCCAATATGTTCTCAGTGGTCAAAGTGACTTGTAGCTCTGAGAAAAATGGATATAGACAGTCATACTCTAAGCGGAAACAACAGCATATCATTTGAGGTAATTTTTCTTTCTTTTTCAGGCTCACAGCTGCTTTGCTTTATAAAGAATATTTTAAAAATTCCTTCAGACCTCATCTATTGCATTAGCAATTAGAAATAACACACTCCTAGAACCTGCTGTCTAGATTCATTTAAAATGAATCTTATGTATCACCAGAGAGCGCGCCAATGAAGGTGTGTGAAGGGACAGATAGGTACTATGAACAACCAAGAATGCAAAAAAGAAGTTGAGGGGGCAGTGGAGAGCGCCCGGGATGGGCTCACGCTTTTATTTCTTTGACATGTGCCGTGTCGCCTCTTGAGGTTTGACTTGAGAGAGTGTAGCTGAAAATTAAATTGCTTTGGACCTTAAATATTACGAGACGGGTATTTCTGTTCCCACTTCGCACTTGAGGAAGTCTGCACCGAAAGGCTAAGCAGTTGCCTGTGCTCAGCTTGGCTGAGCTGGAACTGGGGCCCAAGCAACCTGAGCCCACAGCCCACTTTCTGAACCGTTGTGAAGGCATACGGGACACTAGCGACATAAGCCCACCTCACCGCTATCTCGTGGAGGTTTCCAGCCCGCTCTTTCTTCTTCATCTAAGGCTTTGTGTTTTCAGTAAGTCTCGGATTGTGATTTGTATGTATTTTCTATTGACAAGTATGGAATACTAATGAGGTAGATCAACATATATGGACAGGAAAGAAAAACTGCTGAGAAGAAAGAGGAAAGGCAAGGTGCACAGAGTGTGCACAGAATGCTCGGGTTGTATAGATGAAAGGAATACACACCTGATTCTCAGCAAGCAGGGTCTGAGGGAAAATGACGTGGCACACTCAGATGGAGTTAGGGAAGGGTTTGTATTGGCAAGGTCAAGGGAAACCAAGCTAGGGTAAAGTACTTCAGCGGCAGCCGAAGGGCAGCTGTTAACTGCTACAGAAGAGAGCTGTCTGAGCCCTCCTCTGAGAGGGCAGGAGGAGGCGGCTGTTCTCCGAGCCCAGGATTTGTTGGAGAGGGCTGCCCACTGGAGCTATGTTCTATAGTAGGGAAAAGGGACTGTGGCTAATGCCACATTCGAAAAGGAAAGAGCTAGGGGAATGAATACCCACCCGCGCTTCTCCTCTCCCTACCTCTGATCTCCTGTTGATGCTTCCCCATCCTTCCACTGGTTCTCTGCCCAGACTCCACTGGAAGAAGTGAGAGGCTCAAGTTGTCTCGTCTTTTTTTTTTTTTTTTTTTTTTTTTGCAGCACCGGGGATTGAACTCATGAGCTGGTGCTTGCCAGGCAGTCGCTTAGGCCACTGAGCCAAATCCCCAGCCTTTGTCTTTTTGAGACAGGGTCTCAATATGCCGTTCAGGCTGGCCTTGAGCTCACTTTGTAGCCCAGGCTCGTCTTGAACTCGAAAGATTCTCCTGTCTCAGCCTCCTGAGTGCTGGGATTACAGGCGTGAGCCACCACGCCCAGCTTCAAATTGTTGACGTTGTCAGAAGGTCAGATTCCTGGACACGGAACAGAGAGAAGGTGGAGAGGAGACAGGGCGGGGAGTGTGGGGAGTATCCATACATACTGTAAGCACAGGGTATTTCTGGAAAGATTCATATGAAACTAGTTTCTGATGGACACAAGAATTTTTAAAGATACACTTTATTTTTAGAACAGCTTTATATTTATAGATCAAGAAAACAGCACACCTGATATGTAATTTCCCACACAATTTGTATCTTAAATTTGTATAGCTACAATTGAAAAGCCAATATTGATATGTTATTGTTAACTAAAGCCCAAAGTTTGCTGAGATTTCTTTAGGATTGGAGTGTGTGTGTGTGTGTGTGTGTGTGTGTGTGTGCAAGCACTCTACCCCTGAACTATTCCTTCTTTAGCTTTTACTTAATGTAATATTTCTGTTCTATGAATCTATCCAGGACACCACTTTCATTTGGTCATCGTGTTTCCTTAGGGCCCTCTAAACTATCATATTCTCTCAGATTTTGTTTTTTATGACTTTGACAATTTTGAGAAGAACTGGCCAAATATTTTGTAGGATGCCTCCAGTTGGAATCTATCTTGTATTTCTCAGTATTAGATTGACATTATGGTTTTTGGGGGTGGAAAAATCACAGGAATAAAGTGCTATTTTCTCTGCATAGTATCAAGAGTACACAGTCAACATGACCTACCATTGTTGAAATTGACCTTGATCAACTGAATGAGGTAATGTTTATTAGGTTTCTCCAGTGTTGAGTGAATCTCTCTTTCCCCACCTCCTTTCCTTTCTGTTCTCTTAGGAAGAAAATCATTATATGCAGCTCACACTTAAGGAATGGTGAGTTCAACTCCACATCCTCAAGAGCAGAATATCTACATAAAGTATTCAGCATTTTGCAAAGGAACTTTATTATATATATATATATATATATATATATATATACACACATATTATATATATAGCCATTTTATATTATAACTTAATAGTCATGTTGTTTTATTTTAAAATGCTACCCCTTTGGCCATTAGGAGCCCTTTCATTTGATTGCTGTGTAATTTGACAGCCCCACCAATAAAAGGTGGCTTTGTTTTTTGCTTTTGAATCACTTCCTTACTTCCTGGTGCTACAAAAAGCTCCAGATTCACTGTGTACGTTTGCTGCACTAGTCCTAGAATCAGCCATTTCTCTGGATCCTTTTATGGTGGACTACAGAGAACCCTTTCCCATCCTCACTGCGATTCAGGAAGGTTTATAATTATAAGCCCAGGGAGAAGTTATTGGAATTCCAACCAGTTAATTCCAGTCTACACTTCCAGTGCAACCCACGGCGAGAAGAAAAACACCAAGACATACACAGTTGTGGGAAGCCAGGGGGTCCTAAGTCCAGCCAAGATGGTGGCTCACTGGAACAAAAGCCTTGACCCAGTGCCCTTCCCAGGTTTTATTGATCCTCCATGAGGGGAGTGGCTTGGGAATGAGTGACGGGAAATACGTGACTACCATGAATACCAGGAGCTGGGCTAAGTAGGTCTGAGATCATCTCCATGATATGCAGAGGGCAAGAAATGCAGAGGGAGAGCAATCTGCATAACAATTGAGATAACATCTAATAATTTGAGGTCGGTGCTTCAGTTCTGATGTACAATCTTTTAGCCCTGGGAAGTCACAGCCTCTTTCTTGAGGCTTGGTCC
>RJWT010041635.1:0-12283 GCA_004365215.1 Cuniculus paca
CAAAAAGCTTTCAGATATACAACTAAAACAATAAAGATCACATTGCTTATTTTTGTAACAGAGACTTGGTTGTGTTTCAAAACGAAAATGATCAAAGGTATTCAAAACTAGGTGCCAGTTAAAACAACCAGTAGATACTATTTTAAATAGCTTGGTTAATAAATTAAATCATCTGATTAAAATAGTTTTATTTCATGTTTTGAATTTTTCTGGTTATAAAATAAAATTTATTATAGATCTCAAAACAAAAGTACATATTCAACGCATCACTGAAACAATTTATTTGAATAGTGTTGTTAGACCTACCTCAATAAATCTTTGATTTTCTAGTTTTCAACATCCTTGGGGTGGAGAATTTATGGAAAATATCATTTGTTAATGAAACTTTAAACCAAACACTAAAAAAAATTGTGGGAAATAAAAATAGATTTAACCGAGAATGGTGAACATTTACTGAATTCCTACAAAAGACATTTAAAAATAGGTCACTTCTTTCACTTAGACTACATGAATTTGTGAATCATTATCAGAAGAGCTTGCAAATAATTTTTTAAAGTATATTTCTTCTTGTGAAAAATTGATAGAAACTTCAGAAAACCCTCTAGTTTTCTGAGAACTGTGTAAATTTTCCCTCTGCTTCTTACTTCCTATAATGATTACTTTCTGTAGAAAAGAAGGAAGGGGAGACGGTCTCATTACAGAAGTGACATTCTCTTTTCTACTAAAGTCTATTAAGCTCCTTAGATATCTCATTTTGGAATCACTTTATAGTCTCTGTTTCTTTCATAGAATATTTCCTTGTGTAGCATAAAGAATATGATATAATTTTTAAATTATAGGTTATAATTTTTTATAAATGTATTGTTCTTTCCTGGTACTGGATTTTGTATTTTAAGTAAGTGGGATCACATCAGTTTTTGGGGATTGGAATCCTGCTTTATTATAATGCTTACGAAGAAAAACAATGGCATTATTTTCATATTTTTAGTTCTAAAGGTACTGCCAAATATTTTCTCATTTGAATTCCAGAAGATAGACATTTGGATGAGTTTTGCCCAATACAAAGACTCAGGACACCTCGAGAGGCTCCAAACTTCTCAAAGTGAAGAGCTGATGGGAAAAATCTTTAATGCTTCTCACAGATAGTGGAAGTCATGAGCCCAAATACTCCAAATCATTAGCAGCAAGATGTTTAATATAATAAAGGTTCATCTTATTGATACCTAGAATATCAATTTAATATTTTAAAAGTCAAACAAGCTTTCTAAAAACGCTAATACTAAAGTTGCAGAATGGATGATTGAGGAAAGAGTGAAAGGACTTGGGAAGGAGAAGCATACAATGATGGAATAGTTGCTAAGGGAACATTGTTTTCAGGCAATCTTTGCCAGTGGAGATAAAAATTGGATCATAATTATAAGGTAAACTTGCTCTGTAAGACCAGCTGGATTTTACATACTTGCTCTTTACTTTCACATGTTTTGTTGTTGTTGTTGTTTGGCATGTTTCTGTTTCATTTTGCTGTTGTCCTCATAACAAAAAACAGCTTTATATGAATTAAATGACCAGTAAGCCAATTGCTTTTGAATTTGATAAAAGGCATATCCATAAACATATTGCTATGGGTTGATATAGTTCGAGTATCCCCCTAGGCTCTGTCCTTTGAAACTTAATCACCATTGTGAAGTATTAAAAGGGTAGAAACATAATTAGACTACGATGTTTATAGGTAAGGTCTTTGGAAAGTTATCAGGGTAGATAAGGTCATTAGAGTGGAGACTACAATTGAGTTTGTAAGGAGAGAGACACCAGAAGATATATACACACGTATGCATGCTTTGGTTGGGTAATGTTATCTCGGTTAAAATGAATCAAGTATGTCCCATAGAATTCTATGACTCAGAAGTGTGTCTGGCATAATATAAGTCTTCAATGTTGTCTTTTAGTAAATATTGCCCATTCCTTATGGTGTTGAAGCATTTACCATCATTGTGTCAATTTACTTGCAGAAAAGTGAGCCCTTGGACTACTGTGACTAGACTCTGCCTTGCCCAAAGTTTACTTCTCTGATGTTCCTTTCTCAAGTCTTTCTCTTCTGTCATCAACTTCTTACTGCTCTTGAAAATGCAGGCCCTATAATGGTCCTGACTCAAAATATTTCCTCTTTTCTGCTCAGTAGCCTCCAGTTATCAGAAGGGAATACAGCCTAAGATCTCTCATAAATTCCCAAAATTGTAGAGCCTAAATATGTTCTCTACTATGCATATATACCTATTATAATGTTTACTTTGTAAATTAGGCGTAGGAAGATATTAGAATTAATAATAAAATATTTTCACTTTTTTTCTTAAAATAGATTTTAGTAACCTCACATAAGATTTGTTGTTTTAAATTGAGAATTTTCATCTTTTCACTTAAAGGAAACAATAGCTTCACTTTAGCATTTCCAAATTGCTTGTACTATTTGCATTTTGGGAGATTTATAAATACAATAAGGAACCAGGTGGCACATGCCTATGATGCCAGCACTCTTGGAGGCTAAAGCAGGAAGATTACAAGTTTGAGGCCACCTCTGGTAATTTAGTGACTTAGCAAGACACTTTCTCAAAATAAAAAGTTTTAAACGTCTGGAGATGTAGTGTGTGTGGTTTCTTGGGATTCTATCTTTCTCTCTTTCTCCCTCTTTCTCTCTCTTCCTCTCTCTTTCTTTCTCTCTCTTTCTTTTTTTTCTCTCCCTCTCTCATTAGAAACTGTGACACTATAAACATGGATGTGCACATACCACTGTGATGCGATGTTTTTCATTCTTTTGGGAAGATACCAAGAAAGGGAATAGCTGAATCAAAAGGGACCTCTAGTGCTAATTTTTTTTTCTGGAATCTCTATACTGATTCCATAGCGGTTTGTATTCCCACCAATAGTGGAGAAGGGTTCTTTCCCCCTCAATAGCCCTGCCAGCATTTGTTATTGGTTGATTTCTTGATAATTATCATTCTTCCGGAGTGAGATGGGATCTCAGCGTTGTTTTAATTTGCATCTCTTAAATGATCAGTGCTGCTGAACATTTTTTCATATATTTATTTGCTGTTTTCACTTCTTCATCTGAGAAGTGCTACATCTTGGAAATAGCCCAAATGCCCATCCACCAATAAATGGATAAAGATGTGGGTTTTTTTATAATGGAGTACTATTCAGCTACAAAGAAAGATAAGTTTAAGACATTTCTAGGTAAATGAATGCACGTTGAGAACATACTCTTAAGTGAAATAAATCAGAGGACACACATGTGTACGTATGACATTGTTTCTCTGGTGTGAGAAACCAAAAGTATAAATAAAGACCAAAATGTATAATAGATATTGTAAAATAGGAAGAAAATGTTCAAATAGGAAGGGAAACTAGGGAGAGGAGAGGGAGAAAGGAAAGAAGGGGCAAGAAAAAAAAGAGACAAAAGGAGGGAAAATGGAAACAAAGCTTTGTGGTGAATAAGAAGGAGAAGAAAGTTTCAAGGGAGGATAGGGAAATGGGAAAAAAAAGAATTAAAATATATCATGTACAGATACAAATTCCCTATGATGCATATGATCATTATATATACCTAAAATACACCTGTAAATTTGAAAATACATCACTTCTATAAACTACATTCAAAGATTGCTCAGAATTCACTGACCCATTTTGAATTCCAATTTTCTGACACGAAGGTAGACTATAAGAATGCATCAATGGTTCTACAGTTGTTTTTTTTTTTTTTTTACTTACTACAACCTATGCCCCACATAAGAAGACAGAGGCAGAGAAGGAATTTCCCAACTAATTCTTAGATAGATATGAACAGAGGTTTATCAATCAGGGATCCAAGAGAAAGCAGAAGAAACACTTGACATAGAATCATTTGAAGAGGGATTAGTTACACAGGGACTATTTACAAGGAAGTGAGCGAGAAAAAATGCAAGGGGCATGACAGTAACCAGAGGCTCAGTAACTGCTGAGCTGTGACCATCTCAAAGCACCCAAATTAAGAGAAGAAAGCAATTAACAGAATTTATCAGGAAAGAGTCTGCTGAGTCAACTGCCTTAGGAAAAATAATGACCTTGAGTGAAAGAACCAAGTTCAAAGCAACTGAGCCAGCTGGGTTGTCCAGGGAAATAACCATTTTAACCTCATTCTTCTCCCCTTTACTACCTCCTAAGGGGGCTCCCATGGGCCAAACTACCTGGAAGTCCAGGGACTAGGGTTCTTGTTGATAGATTCCATTTTAAGTGTTCACTTGTAAATTATCATCCAAACTCACACACTCGGGAGTTAAAGCAGTTGGTAAAATTAATTTTAATTACTGAAAAAAGAACAGGCCATTCAACAGTAGCATCACCCTTGTGAATACACACCATGCAAGCAAAGTTGAAATCACTTCAGCAGAAACACCCTCACCACTCCACGCTCTGTGAGAACTGCTCCACCTCTGTTCGCACCTCGTATTTCACTTACACTTCCCCTACCCCACACTGTCCTCCTCTGCTGTAGACTTCTACAGGCTGCAGCCACACAAGAACACAGTTGACTAGCACAGCAGGTGACCACTAGGGAGGCATCATCAGATTGTCCCTCAGGGCCAGAAACCAAGAAAGTTGTCCCTCGCCACTTCTAAGTGCACTTTGTTGACCTATGTGCTTGTCTAGAAACAGCAAAAGAGATGCTATTTATCTCTTGGTTCCTTTCAACTACAATGCTATACAAAAGTGAGACCTTTGTGTTCTGCATTTGTATCTCACAGGATCGTAGACTATAGCAACTGGAAATGCGAACTCAAACTGATGCATTTTAACACAAATGTTAGTATTTTGTGTCATCAAAAAATGAACATTTTGAGATAAGTTTTAAAATTATCAAGAAGTTCATGTCACCCAGAACTATCCCAGGAAAATAGGACTTATTACCCTTACTCTATCCAGGTCTGCTTTCCTGCACAAAGAACAAGATAGAAAGGAAACCTAGAGGGGCAAATGCAAAATAACACAAAAGAGGGGAATTTGGGTCACCTGTGTAGTACAAGGAATTGACATGGTGCCCATGACCTTGTGATTTGAGAAGACGTTTCCCTTAATAGTTACCATGTTCTCAAAAGCCAACAATTGGAAGGCCCTACCATCAAGTTTTCCTTGAAATTAACCCATCTTTCTTCCTCTCACAGTAGTAACCTCCTATATTTTATAGATTAACTCGGAAATGATGACAAAAACATCTTCTACCTAAGAATCTATTCTCAAAGGACAGAACATTTTAAAGATCATATTGTTAATACTGCTTAAAACTTTGAAGCATCCAATTGTTTGATTATTATTTGATTAGCATTCTCATTTCAAAAAGCTCTTGTGATTTCTTTCAGTTTCTATTAATCTTCTGCTTCCTCAAATTTCTTTCTAAGTTCTCGGTCATTTTCATTGAATTCTGTCCACAGTCAGGCCTGAAATATAAGCATCATTAGACCAGCAGTATATCATAAAAATCTATATTTCAGGAAAATTAGAATCTGTATTTTAACCAGTCCTGATAACATGGTATAAATAAACTGTTGCAGGTTATAACACACATAAGATATGTACACATTTCAAATAAAAGTTTTCAGCAGTTACTACTACAGTGAATGTCTCCTTGCAACAAAATTGTTTCTAGGTCTCTAGTTAGTAACCTTATATGAAGCAATATTTGAAGAGAACAAATTCCAATTCAGTGAACAAGGTTATAGTTTGTCATAAAGAGATTCGGGATAGTCTTTAAATAGTGTTTTTACTGTTCTGATTTAATGGTGTATGTCCAGAGTTTCTATGTGATGCTTGGTTATGCCAAAGATTTTTAAGTTGCAAGTTATAAAACTATGAGAATATTAGTAGATTAACAGCAAGATATGTGAACATGCAGGCACTGAATTGCTGAAATATATTTAAGTTTATATTTGAATAAAAAATGGTAGTGATTAAAGTAACCATGATGAGGATGAGTGAAATATTTTATCTCTTAGCTTTCTAAAAGTCAATGAAAATACACAAAACAAATCCACAATGCAAGTTATTTTGTTTATAAAATACATACACATACAATTCTATTAAAGCATTAGCAAATCCTATGCAACTATGTTTTTATTCAAATCTACTGCCAATATTACATATATGACATATATGTGTTTTTGTGACACAGGAAACTGAACCCAAGTCCTTTTCAACAAGCTACCTCTCCAACAATATTTTTTGGTTAATTTTTAATTTTTATTTTGAGGTTAGGTCTAACTCATTAAGTTGCCCAAATTGAGTTTGAACTTATAATTGTATAATTTCTTAGTTGTGTATGGAAAATTTAATAAGTGATAAATTTCAATTAAACTTTTGTTTTTATGTTTGTTGGAGGAGGGCTTGTTTTGATGTAGAGATAATTGAACCCAGGACCCTGCACATGCTAGGCACATACTTTACCATTTAGTTATACCTCCAGTCCCTTCTGCATCTTCAAGTATAGTGATCACTCCGACATAAGCCCTCAGGTGCTGCTGCTCCAAGAATTATAAAAGTGGGATACAGCTTCTCTGCACATGAGGACCCAAGTGTAACAGTAATGTCTTGCTCATCACTAAGATGGCCATGAATAGACATACATGTCTATTCAGGCTGTTGACAAATTTCAAATTCAGGTAAATTTGAAATTACTTTCAAATGATTTCCATTTATTTACTTTAAATAAATAAATTGAAATCAAGAACACCAGGAAAGAAAAAGTCATGGAGACCTTTTGATTTCATCAGTCTTATGAATAATGACATAATGGCCAGTGCTTTATGACTTAGATTCTAGCATAATTTCCATTTGGCAACTCAAACACTATAACTTTGGGCAAGTCACTTAACCTGTCCAAGTCTTAGCATCTCCACAGGCAAAATGGCACAGAAAGAACTAAAGCACCATTTTCCAAAGTATGATACATAGGCTATTGGTGATACATATGCTGATACAGAGGTAAACACTGAAAATTTTGGTAGTTATTTATTTTGTGTATATTGTAAATAATATGACTGTGGTGTCTTAGATCAAGAATGACTCACTCAAAAAAATTATCATGTGTTCAGATGTGGGGCTTTTGGACTGTCACTTGACAATGAAGGTGCTATAGCTGACTTGTTAGGAGGTAGGGTCTGGTCTGCAGAGTGGTCACTGAGGAGTATGTTGTGGAAGGGTGTATTTCCCTCCTTAGTTCCTCCCTTCTCTCTAGTTCCTGGCCATCGCAACAAGATCAGCTTTCTTCCATGGTAGACCATTTCTGAGTTTTAGCAGACTCACCATGGGCCAAAACTTCTGAAATTATGAGCCAAAATTAACCCTTCCTCCTTTAACTTGTAGGTGTCAAGTATTGTGACTCAACAACAAAGAAACAAAGACTAAGACAATTGCCAACAAATCAAATCCATATATTTATGAATCCTATTATTATTGTTTAGAACAACTTGAATAGAAAAGGAGAGATTTATTTATGTTTGATTTTTTAAGTATTACATAATTTATTCATGGTACATATATATGTACATATATACTTATAGATGATAGGTAATAGATATATAATTTATAGATTATGTATTTATATATATGAATCATTTCCAAACTCCCTCTACCATGAAGTTCCATACTTCCAACCAAAAACTAGATAAGTGTCAAAACTAGAGAAATGCTTTATTTTTGGTCATTTGCTTAGTATGTATTTGCAGTGCATAATGCTATACTCATTGTGGGGAGTTGATGTATGTACATAATACATCTTAATATATAATGTATCTTTACGTTTTGTAGCCTCTTGTCTTCTCCTTCTTTCCTCCCTCTCTCCTCCCTCTATCTCTTTGTTCACTTTTCTTTAGCAAAAGTTCTATTTTCTATTATCTTTTATTTCACTTTGAAATTTATGTATTCTTTGGATTTTTTACATAAAAGAAACCATGTGATAGTTAATCTTATGTGTCTGATTTACTTCACTTAATATTATGTTCTCAAGATGCACATATTTTCCTATAATGAATCAAGCTTATCTTTCTTTATAGCAGACTAGTACTCTATTTTGTACAAATACCACATTTTTTGTCCATTCATCTCTTGGTAGACAAAATAGTTATCAAATTTCCAATCAGAGAGCTTTTCAATGAATATCTTTGCTCAAATAGAAGCAAACTGAAATTATTAGACAATTCTCATCTCACAGGATCTGGTGAGCATTGCTAAGGCAGCCATCTCTGACAAGTGGTTTTATTCTTGGCACTGTTTTCTTTTAAATGTTTTAATGATTCCCTCCCTCTTCTTACATAACAACATCACAAAGTGGAATGATTTCCAAAGAGACTGGCAGTGAAGAACAGACGGGAAAAAAAACAAAAAAGCATTTTTCCATGTACCTTCTTTTTTAATGTTTTTTTATGTCTTCCCCCAAAATGTGAAACTGAGACTCTTCTTGTTATCCACTGTACCCACAATGGACTCTTGGGCTCTCATCTGAGACAGAGACTGTTCCACCATAGCAAGATATTTTCTTGTCATTTCTAAGAACATAATTACTTGTTTTGAAATTTCTCTATTTTTTTATGAGAACAAAGATGTTTTAAAGGGGAATCAATAAATTATTTTGTCACTAATTTCTTCTATTGCATTTCCCCACTTTTTAAAAAAAACAAGTGAAGGAAATTCCTATGGAACAAAATAGAATGTTCCAGAAACTTCTGTGTGATTCTTTCTAATATGTGAAAACATGCAAAATAAGCACTGCCTTTAAAGAGAAAAATCATAGAATAAATGTCAGGATTCTGTTGTATACTGCAGGAAACACACAAAAAAGTTTATGCCTTTGTGGAATCTAGTAATAGAATCATTTAGACTATCATAGCCGAACTCAACCTTCAAAGGGCCTTCTTAGTAGAGCTACTCAGTGGTATTGATCCCTAAAAAGTAAAAAGAAGGTATTTTTACAAGTGAGGACAATGATGTACTAATAAAAATAGCATTTTATAGAGAAGAAATAATGTCTTTCACCTAAAATCATCAATAAAAAGAAATTGAATGAAGAGGAATGTGTCAATTTTCACCGTGCAAAAATGGATTATGATGCAACATCTATTATTTATGTTGCTATTTGTGTTAGAAGCTTCTGTGTGGTTGCTGTAAGTTCCCAAAGGTCACGACAGAGAATGCTCTGTGAGTGCAAACAGCTCTCCCAGAAGCAAGCCAGAAGAATCCACATGTTTGTAACATTTCCTCAGGTCAAAATCAGCATCTCTCACTATGTTTCACATACAAAAGTATAAACAGACTTTCACACAATCTAAGCTCCAACACGCAGCTGCAAAGGAGCTTGGTAAGAAAAAGCGAATTATTTTCCTTCTCTTTCACTGAAGAGTTTTAAATGAATTTTTAAAAATTCAATTAAAAAATACCTTAACAGACCAAGTTAGATGAAATTTTTTCTATTGGAGAGTTATTAGAATATTGATACGGGAGAGACATGAAGGTGGTTGAGAGCGGTAGAAAAGGTTGTTATCATCCTATCATTTGAATATCAGAGGCAAGAATAACAGAAGACATTGATTTTTCCTTCTCATTCGGAAGTTATTAGTAGGCTTTCTTTTGTTCCATTGAGAAATGAGAGAAGAAAATACGAAGTTACAGCTAACCCATATGGCCAGCAGGAAAATCCTATTTAATTGCTTTATTGCCAGAAATGTTAAATCACTTCCTGAGGATGCAGTTCAAAATGAAACATATGGCAGCTATTAGCAAAAGCCCCTAACGAATTCAAAAATATGCTTTTTATGGGAGCGTTCTCATAAGTAACAATCATACTTGTTATTTAAAATGCCTGTACAAATAGGCACTGGTATGTTAACTCCACAAACGTTTGATGAACACCTACTCAGTACTGGTTTATAAAGGCACCTTGCGTAGGAAGTTTCTTTCAAAGACCAGAAATACTCAGAACACTATGGAACTTCAGGACGTGGATGTGGATCTAGCTGCGCCTCTCCGCAGAAGTTAACGGCAAGAAGAAGTTCCTGATGACTTCTTCCCAAGTATTCAGTATCCAACAAACTTTCCATTTCCAACTGGCTAGTGTTAATTATCTGCTATCTACTTATTTCTTTTGATGCCACACCGGTGAAAGTTCTAATCATTGCCATCCAGCATCCATTGCCTGGAACTACTCTTCCTTTTTGCATATCTTTATTAATGTGCAATTTTGTGAATTCAATAAAGAAGAAAGTTTTGCTAAGGACCTTTGTAGCTAGGGTATTGTGAGACATGTAATTAAGAATGAATGAGTAATTTTAATTAAAAAGTAAATATCAGCATGTTCTGATGTCTTTATTGCCTTTCATCTCTGGGAATTTTTGCAAATTTAATCACGTTAGTCATTAATCAATTTCTAGCAGAATAATTCAGCCTCAAATTCAAGGTTAAATCAGTTGGAAGTTGTGCAGCTCTTCTAGCTATGTGATCTTGTGTTGAAAGAAAAATTATAAAATTCTAGGTCCATTAATCTTTGCCTTTTTGCAGCATTGTAATATGATCACTGCAGTTATTGAATAGAAGTGATATTTGGTGACTTAAGCCACAGTGTCATGAGATTCCGACATAATTGGCATAGATCACCTGTGATATTTGCATTGGACACAGAAAGTCTAAAATATTTTCAATTCATAACCAAGCTCACTGATTATCATCTTTACTACATATTTTGCGTGCTTATACATCTTGGCAATTACATGAAGCATGAAAGAGATCTATATTCGTTGCTAGTAATTTGTCTTTGTTGTTGTTGTTGCTGTTTGGTTTTTTAATTTAAATTAGTTAAATTTATTGTTATATTTTAGACATATATAAGTCATAGGAAATTTGTATCTGTACATGATATATCTTTATTCTTCTTTTTCCCCATCCCCCTACTTTCCCTTTAGCCCCTTTCTTCTTTGTTTTCAAAAGTTTTGTTTCCTTTTTTTCCTTCCTTTCTCATCTTTTTCTTTTCTCTTCTTTCCTTTCCCCTTCCCCTAGCTTCCCTTCTCATTTGAACATTTTTTTTCCTATTTCACAATATCTATTACACACTTTGGTCCTTATTTACACTTTTGGTTTCTAACACCAGACAAATGATGTGGTATTTACACATGTGTGTCCAATTTATTTCACTTAGCAGTATGGTCTTTAGGGGCATCCATTTACCTAGAAATGTCTCAAGCTATCCTTCTTTTAGGCTGAGTAGTACCCCATTATATAAAAAAAATACTAAGTATAAAAAAAACACATCTTCTTTATCCACTTATCAGTGTTGGGCATTTGGGCTGTTTGTAAGATTTTGTTATTACAAACTGTGCTGCTAAAGACGTGAATGTGCATATATCACTCTGGTATGATGTTTTTAATTCTTTCAAGAAGATACCAAGAAGGGGAACAGTTGGGTCAAACGAAACCTGTGGTTTTAGTTTTTTGA
Source organism: Cuniculus paca (assembly GCA_004365215.1). NCBI lineage: Eukaryota > Metazoa > Chordata > Mammalia > Rodentia > Cuniculidae > Cuniculus > Cuniculus paca. The sequence goes on from RJWT010041635.1 coordinate 11,504, forward strand.
GAAATCTTCACACTGATTTACACAGTGGTTGCACCAGTTTGCACTCCCACCAACAGAAAAGAAAGACTCCTTTTTCCCCAAAGCCCCTCCAGCATTTGTTATTGGTTGATTTCTTGATAACAGCCATTCTTCCTGGGTTGAGATGGAACCTCAGTGATTTTTTAATTTGCATCTCTCAAATGGCCAGCGATGTTGACCATTTTTTCATAAATTTATTTTCCATTTCTACTTCGTGTGAGAAGTGTCTATTCATTTCAGATGCCCATTTTTAGATTGAGTCTTTAAATTTGGGGTGTGTGATTTCTTTGAGTTCTTTATATATTCTAGATATTAGTCCTCTGTCTGAGGAACAGTTGGAAAAAATTTTTTCACACTCTGTGGGGTGTCTCTACACTTGGTTGTTGATTTCTTTTGCTATGTGAAAGCTTTTTAATAAGATGAGATCTAGGGCTGGGGATTTAGCTCAGCAGCTCAAGCGCTTACCTGGTAAGCATGAGGTCATGAGTTCAATCCCAGGTGCCAAAAAAAGGGTGGAGGTAGCATAAGATGAGATCTCAGTTGTTGACTCTGTAGTATTTCCCATGCAATCAGGGTTTTGTTCATAAAGTCTTTGCATAAGCCTATGTCTTTAAGAGTTCTACTTATTCTCTCTTTCGTAAGATTTAGTCTTTCTGTTTACTACTTAGATTCTTGATTCATTTTTATTTAGTTTAGTGCATAGTGAGAGCTATGAGTCTAGTTTTAGTCTTTGGCATGTGGAAAGCCAGTTTTTTCAGCACT
>RJWT010041636.1:0-12284 GCA_004365215.1 Cuniculus paca
CACATTTTGGAATTGTTTCCTCCACCGCAGGCCCCAGTGGTCCTTGGGGTGCAGGCTGTGCAGACAGTGCTGTGCAGCGCCTGCACCTGAAGGCGCAGACAACGTAAATTCATCTGTAAGCACTGCTTGGCTCCACTGGGAAGTACTGTGGGATGTCACAGCGCACAGGCTGTGTGCAGAACAGCTCTCTTCCTGCCCTCACTGGAATCCTCTTGTAGTTACCTAAAGTTCTAGTCCACAGAGCTAATCTAATTCGTGAGTTCAGCATCTGGCCCCTGGCTTGTTTCCACCAAAACAAGACGATGTAAATTTATACCTCTTCACAGTGATGGCTTTTGCATAAACTAGAGCTTCAGAATTGTTCTTAAATAAAGAAAATTTAAAATAGTTCACCCACAACAACGACTGTCTCCTGGGGAAACTGTCAGGAAAGTGGCACACCTGAGGGAAGAAGTCCACACACAACCTGCACCAGATGATGCTCAGGCTGGGTTTTGTTGTGGAAAAGCAGGTGGTAGCAGTGTGCGGGGCAGGGGTTACCTGCGCTGAAGGGAGAGGTGTGGGGGCTCCTTCTGCTTTATCCCACCCACCCCCCGGTGGTCACAGATTCTCTCACAGGTGGTAACACTGTTTTATTATTCAGCCTGCATACCTATACTTGTTTCAGGTGAAACATTTTGTTTTGCATCTCTCATTGTAACTAGGCCCTATTCTGGGCGAGGTACCTGAGTGTTCTCCTCTCGTTGGCTCTCTGGACAGCCCCTAGAGAGAAGGGCGCCCCTTGTCCCCACTGGAGGGAAGCGCATGCCCATGAGCTTGGTTGGGACCCACACACTGGCTTTAAAGCTGAGGTCCAGCTCAAGGCTGCACCCCTCAGCAGGGGCGCTGGCTCGGTCCAGCTTCCATTCTTGGGAGGAGGGTTGCACCGTGCACAGTTTGGTGCCCATGAAGTGGCAGACACATGGGTGACACCAGCTACGGAAGCAAGACCCTCTAATTAGAAAAGTGGATTCGCGTGCTTCGGATAATCCACCACAGTGCCGTCACCAGAACAATTCCACTTTCTCCTCCCATCTTGCCATAAATCATTGACACGCTCTCAAACTAATATAAAAAGTGCTAAGAAGAGACATGTTTAAGGGCTTTACCCTTCCAAATAGACCAGGCATCATAGATTTAAAAAACAGAGCCCTGCTACCCTTGAGAAAACCGAGCAAAACCTTGTCCTTCATAACATTTTCAGAAGTTCTAGACAGGAGGAGACTCTGATACAAACTTGTCGCCACAAAACAAGTGTGTGTGCGGCATGATGTGGACCAGTCAGTGAAATCGGGCTGTGTAGGAGACTGATGAGCGCTGTTAGCAGAAATTATTCCCCTTCCAGGCAGTGTGAGAGCTGCAAGTGTGGATGAATCGTGACGCAGCTGTCTCAGTGGACCCTGTTCCACGCCAGGAAAAAAAAATGGTTGTAGGAAATTGAGAAGCATAGTCTTCAGATGTTATGGTGGAAGCCAAGGGTGGTTTTCTAGGACAATTGAATTTTTCAAATCTGTAGAAAACAAGAGTTCAATATTTTCCATCTTCCTTTTTGCTTTTGTGGTATTCATGGCTTATGGTTTTTTTTTTTCTAAATTCCCATTGATGCATAGTAGTAGGAAATAGGATTTTTTTTTCTTTCATTTCTTAAGTTTCTAAAACCAAATGCCCTATAGCCAGCTCAGTTTCATCCAAGAAAACAAACCATTTAATCATAACTCTTACTGTAAAATATTAAAAAATTGTTTCTGAACTCATAATTCCCCTAATTCTTGGAAAAGGACTGTAACAAATGTGTTGAGCCTTTTTCATTTGAGGTTATGGAAAAATAATTAACATCCACAAGGCTAATCATTCCAAATTGTTTGGAGCATAAAAGCATGAAACTATGCGAATCAAATTTCCACTTTTTGTTTGGACTTAAATCTCCATATTATGTTAAAAGGTGTTTAATGCTTGAGAGCTTTGACCCTATCTGGGACCAGAGCCAGTTCCATCCTTTCTCAAGAGAATGAAGCCCAAGTCGGGTGAATTCAGGCACCAGGCAGAGGAACAGTGCTGGCCTCGTCCCAAGGAATCATGCTGAGCTCGCAGACCACACAGCACCTCCCCTGGGCAGACCCCTCTGAAACCAGCCCCCTCGTTCCTGGAGCTTCCTTCACAAAGAGCTCTCACTTAGCCTTTAGATCAAATTGCAATTGTTTTTGTAAATGTGAATCCAACTTCTTAAATAGACACCTAGTAAGAAGTAGAAGGGTCAAAGGTCAGTGATGCCAGTGTTATTAACTAGAATTGTCATCATACTCATAAGGGAAGTCCATTGAACTCCTGCCTGTTACGGTTTTGTATATTCCATATTATTATAATACATAATAAACACTTTACATCATGTGCAAAATTAAGAAAATAACGTAAATACATTAAATACAATGCATTAAATACTGGTTCGTATTAAATAATACAAAATATTAAATTAGTACAGTATACTGTATTATAAACATACAACAGGCAGTGCGTAATACGAACATGTGTTTTCTTTTCTGTGAGGTCTAAGGTAATGGCAGTGCCCACTGCAAGGCCTGTGCTCTTCTAAAACCTCTGTGTGCAGCGACTCCTCCCATCCCACCTAAGGCTCGCCGGTTACAGAGAGCAGAGGTAGAACTTGGGTCAGGACAACCCTACCCTCGAACCTCACCCCTGACCCTGTTCCCTCGGGGTCTCTTGTGCCACAGTCCTCAGATGGCAGCTGTCACCTCTGCCACTGCTGAGTCTTCAGAGAGTCAGGACGCAAAGTCAAAGCCCTGCACCTGCCTCTGCCCAGCAGCTGCTGCCTCCCAGAGAGCTCTTCTGTCTCTGGTCTTCATCTGAGATGCAATCCCTGCCCTTCTTCACTTTTTCAGGTCCTTCTGTGCTCGTTTAGAAGGCAAGCTATCTCTCTTCAAAATATTTGATTTTCAAACAGTGCGTAGAATTTCAGTAACAGGCAACAGTCATCAGCACCTGCACAGCATAGTTTACTCCACGCGGTCTGCATTTCAGCGTAGTAATTCTGAGTATGTGAGCAGACTTCGTAGTTTGCAAATGCAGTTTGGCAAACTATCCTTTAGGAAATAAAAATCTCTAAAAAGGAAGATAAGAAGGAAGGGAGGGAAGGGGGCTTCGGATTAATCAGTTAAGGAAGGGTAAATTTAATTGAGGAATTAGCAATGCCAGTTTCCCCTAGGAAGATGTTTTCTTGAGATTTCACTTCACTTTACCTTGATTTAAATTTCTCTGGGAAAATTCAACCTTGGCCTTTTCTCTCGAGTCACCACTATGCCCTATTTGAACTGTCCCATCCCGCAATGTCTCTAACCAAGGTCACCAATGCGACGTCCTTTCAGAGGTCGATGTGTATTTTCGTCATCTCTGTTTAGCTCGACTTTCCTCACACTTGATTAACTTCATCACCTCCACAGCTCAGCCTCCATCCCCAGCTTTTTCTGCATTGACCACATGTTATTTTCTTTTTATTGCATCTGTATTTATTAAACCAGTTAATTTAGTGCTCCTGAGAGGCAAAGCATTACTTGAGGCACTTGTCGAGAGCAGCAAAGAAAGCCCAGGTGGGTTTGAGCTCCTGCAGCTGTTCCCTGGGACCCATTCACAGACACTACTCCCACCTCTCTGTGCCTCTTCCTTTACTTCTTTAGGTAACACACTGCCTGCCGTGTAGCAGCTGCATCTTTCAAGCAGATTTTTCCCGGTCGTTTTGAGTTAGGTAAACAGAGTTTTCAAACCCTAAACTCAGTCTAAATCGTGGGTCCAGAACTAACTGTTAAGTACGTTCATCTGTAAGCTACCGAAGTACTCTAACCTTCAGTTTTTTACCTTTAAAATGGAAATCATACGCACGCCTTCTTTAGAAAGTTGTGAGATTAAGTTGGAAAACGCACAGCGTGTTTGTGTGGCACTGCGCACGCATTCTGTGGGCTCCGAGGGTTCCTGTCTTACTCCCTTCCCTTCCCCACACTCCCATCCTGGGTCCGCCTGCTGCCAGGAGATCAGTGCTCCTGCCCGACGAGCTCCCCGGGTAGAGCTTTGTGCCCTTCGAGCACCCCGCACCGAAGATGATCGCTTTCTTCTCGCACACGTCAGCTGTCTTTCTTCAGCCTCTCACGCACGGCACCATCTTTGCTGTTCTTAGGGCAGCAGAGTTGGCAGTGATGAACTCCAGTGTCTCCTAAGCCCTGCAGAACAGTGCCCTGTGTCCTTCAGTGCCTGTAGCCTATGCAGCAGTCATTACTGAAACCTTGAGGTGTTTTGAGGACATGGGCCATGTTTCGTTCATCATAACATCCTCCGTCGTGGAACAGAGTCAGTGCCCAAGAATGCTTGTTGATGAAAAGAATAACTGTGGGAATAAATTAGAACGAAGCAGCATGAAAGCCTGGAGAGGGGTTACGTTGAGGACAAAGACCAGACAAGAAGAGCTAGGGGTAGAGAGGAAGGAACGGGAGAGGGAGAACGTAGCATTTGTAGTCTGGGAGATGAGTCAGTCCCCAGCCCCGGAGGCAGGTGGCTGTAGTCAAGCAGAGGGAAACCCTTGGACAGCAGGCGGCCTGTCCTGGGCTGCAGGCAGGCTATCTCCATCCTCTGGCTTTCAGATATGTCCCACCATGGCTTTCTCACCCCTTGGCCACCGTGCTTCCACTGCCAGGCCTCAGGGAGATGCTGAGGCCTGCTTCAGTCAGAGCCGAGAGCAGGGCTGACTCTGCAGGCCGGCTGTGGTGCACCCCCTGTGCACCCTGGCCATCCCTCGGCGCAGTCCCTGTCCAGCCTCGGGGGAGGCGCCCCACAGCCCAGCCCTGCAGTAATCAGATGCAGGTCTGCACTGTGCAGCGCAAGGAGTCGAGCTCCATCCCGGTACGCAGCAGCTTGCCTCCTGGGTGGGCCCTGCGGGAAACGCATCAGGCTTTGAGTAAACACTATTGCATTTAGAATAATTGCAATGAGCATAAGTCTTTGAGAGATTTCTATAACTTTTCCACACCAGAAAGAAATGCTTGTCACAATCAGAAGGAATACTGTATGTCATGTTCTCTTCTTATTGTTCATGACTAAAAGTTAAACAAATAATATGTGCTTCATGTGCAAAGACCAAATTTTCCCTCTAATGTAACATTGAGCCATCAAGAATAATTATTATAGTGTGTAAGTATATAGGAGTTATGCAATAAAATAGGAAATAGTGAAATCTGTATAATTTTTAAAATTATTTTCCTGAAACCATTATTGTTATATTACCATTTTAATGGAAGACTTAAAAACTTTGAGTCTTATGTTTTGGCCATAAAATGATGTGTAATTTTGGAAACATTAGTAGTTGTTTTAAAATTTAAACTTACACGAATGCCTGTTTCCATTTAGTATGAGGACATTTTAAAAACTGTTTTATAGCCTGAGACTGAGACTATTAATTTTCAGCTGACTGATCTAAAATTTTAAAAGTCATTAAAGCACTATTGATGGATTTTATTCAGAGGCAACTCAAATATGAATTAAGGGAAAAAGTAACCAATAACAATCTGATAACATTTTCCAGTGCGGTTGCTTTTCTTCTCTTTCTTATAGGCCCACCCATATCGTTTCTGTTTTGAAACATATCAGCACATGTTTCTTTCAAATAGGTGTGGTTTTCACGTGCCTCTCTTTTTCCTTCCTCAGGTATTTTGCAATATGGATGTGAATGGGGGAGGCTGGACTGTAATTCAACATCGTGAAGATGGGAGTCTAGATTTCCAGAGAGGCTGGAGGGAATATAAAATGGTAAGTTGGAAGAATTTACAGTGGTTTTTGATGTTTTATCTCAAGGTTATCTTCACTTTAGATGATAAATTTTGCATTTTTAGATGCATTTGAGTTATTTGAAGAATAAAATGGTGCTCACATTAAGGACATTATTTTCATTAGACATAAAACACTCATAAATCATTTTCAGTAAATGATTTCCATGTGTGCATGAAGAAGAAAACTGTATCACTACAATTATTTGATGAACCATTGTGTATTGTCTGGATTTGTGCCCTGGTTGAAGGAGGGTGGGGGAGCAGGGACAGGGACCCCGCAGGGACTTGTGAGCACACAGGCCACTATGCGGGTGTGGGTCGTCCTCAGGGTGGCAGGGGAGTTAGAAGGGGATCTCACCATAGGGCCTTCTCTCGTGCTCAGCGGGCTCCTTGACGTCGCTGACTCAGCCCCACCGGCCTGTGCCTCCTGCAGCCGGCACCCCCCTAGCACAGGAGAGCGGCTTCCAGGCCATTTCAGTTTCACAGGCATTTCCACTACTCATCAGAGTTGATCAGAGTCAAGGAGGAAGGAGCACCCAAGGGCAACCACTGCAAGACAAGGTCACCAAAGTGACCACAGACCCCTTCATGGCTACCATCATCATGGCCAGTTTCCGGTGTTTGATGTGTGATGTGTGACATCCTACACTGAAGTTCTTACCTAGTTTTTATATCAAACCTATTAACTAATACTATCCCTACTTCAAGAGGAAACTGAGACCAGGGAGGTAGCTTTTCCAAAATGATGCAGCATAGGGTTGTATTCATCTGTAATCCAACCAGAATCTCATGTCAGTGCCTGAGCATTCCCACTACACTTGCTGGTGGGATGTGGGGGTACAGCAACAGGCAAAGGCTCATTTATGAGCTAATTATTATTACTTTACATCCAACAATACTGAATGATTCCTATCATGATTTTTTTGACAAAGCCCTCTCTCCAAAAGTAAAAGGAAAATAAATGGTGAAGAAGTGGTAGCCAGAGTTCTTCCTTGATCTCCTTGTAAACAACCAGATACTGTGGCTGGCAGCATCTCAGTTGTCACATTATTACACTCACAAATGGTAACCCAGAACCAACAAAGTGTTTTAATAAACCCAAGAAGGTCTCCTGTGTCACTCTGCCTGCAGCATTTTTGCAAGAGAGTCGAATGCTGTGAATGTAGGTGAATAGTTTGGAGTTATGCACAGTTGAAGCCTTGAAGTCTTTAATGAACCACAAACTCATGACAGGAAAGTAGGCTGAAGCCAACAAGATAGAATTCCACAGAGAAAATTGTAAAATCTTACAATAGCTCAAAAATATAAAAAATTAACTCTAAGAATACAGGGTAAAGGAGATAAAGTGACTTAGGAATTCAGTATTTGAAAAATAGTGAGATTATTTGGCTATAAGTTTATTTTGTGTTATTGGCCAGTAAAAAATGAAAATGTACTTAGTCTACATTAATGTAGTTTTTAGGGCATAAAAATGCAAAACTCTAGTATCTGCCATGATCTGATTACATTAAAATATGCTTCCCATTTTGAAGTATCAGAAAGTGGACTATTCTAGAAGTTACCAGTGAGATGTGAAGAATCTGGAAGTTATGTCTGGAGATAGTGAACTGTTGGGGCTGTTTAACCTGGATAAAAAAGGAATGAGACAGACACCTCTCTGGTAGCTGTTTTGATTACCTGTGCAAAAGAACCCAGCACTAGAGTCTGCTGCTCAAAATGTGGGCCCATGAATGGCACCATCAGCCCCCCAGCCCCCTCATAGAAAGCCCTGGTCTCACTGAATTAGTCTGCATGGTAAACCTGCATTACCAGAAGCTCAGCGATTGCACGGGGACATTTCCGAGAGGCACAATTTCACTAAGTATGAACAAAATGCTCTAATGTTTAATTCTTTCTAACAAGAAAGAATTTCCTATTAAGTGGCAAGCCCTCTCCCTCCTCAGTGTAAAGAACCGGGCATAAGGTAGTGCCTTATCTTTCAGGATGGGAGTGGAGAATTGGATTTTAGGGTGGATTCTAAGACCTCCTCCTGTCTATGTGATTCTATAAATATATTGGGAGAAACTGCCTACTTTTAAGAAGAGGACCTTGAATTACACCTAGATTCAGTCTTTACTCTGTCATTTTCAAGTGCTTTGACTTTTGGCAAATCACTTAACCTACACATGCACTTTCTTTCATTCATTGAACAAGGACAAGTAATACCCACCTACATTGCAGGCATGTTGTGGGGGTTAGAAATAATATAAGGAAAACACTTTGGCATGCTGACTTTTCAAGAAACAGTATTTATTAGTATTATCCTAAATTCCAACATCAAAATGTAAAGTTTTTACTTAATTCTGCCAAAAGTACTATTTTGCAAACCACTTTAATTCATGATTATTTTCACTACTAAAATGAGATGTAGAGGAGTCACCCGAGAATCAGACCATAGATACAGATTCAGCCAAGTCTGAAATACATGATTATTAACATTGAGGATAACAGAAAAATGAATATGAAGTTGTCATCACTGTGATTTTCCCAAATGATGAGTTATTAGCTGTAAACATCTGCTCCCCTGGCAGGCCAGACTCGTTCAGTGAGAGATACTGACTTGTTAAGTATGGAATCAATTCGTGTCTTTTTAAGTATTTACCAAATGTATTCACTTATAAGTAATTCTTTTTTCATCATGGGAACAAGAGTGGAATTACCCTTCAATCATAATTTTTATGGAGTTTACCCTCTCTTCTGTTTCATGTAAGAAAGACTGCCGTGCTTTGCTGAGACTTGCAAAACTCACCCCTTCGGTGTCGATTCTACATGGTCAGAAAATGAGATTAGCTCCAAAATTGGTTCCAAATGCTTCTTTTCTTAATTAAAAAGGTTCATCATACACGATAACTTGGTTAGCTTTCACCAAAGCACATGGTAAAAAGTGCACTGTTTCCTCCATATCTTTTCTTTCCCTTAAAGACAAAAAAACAAGTCCATCAAGAATGGCCATAGACTGCGAACGCCAGTTCTCATCAACCCTCTCGCTTCTGTTTTCTGCATCCTGCTGTTCACTGGTCTTACAGTGCCCATGCTCTAGGAAAGCGTGAAATTCTCAGCACAGTCTCTTCCTTCTCAGCCCTCCACAGACTGCTGCTGGGTAGACCAGCAGGCTGCACCCTTGCTGGGCTCTGTGGTAGCAGTACTCGAGTTCTCCCCTGCCTTCCTCCCTTTCCTCTCTCTTCCTTGCTGTTGGTTGGTATCTGTGGGCTGCCTCTTGCCCCAAAAGATTTCACAGAACTCTGTTAGTATTATCAACACACAAATTACAAATATGCGTTCTAGATTATCAGTATTACTTTTGAACCTCTCTCAACAGGGAAGCCTTGCCGTCTACTTGGTTCTCAATGCCAGCTTTAAGCCTATACAAGTCTCCTATCTGAGTTTTGTTTTCTCTTGCCCTTCCTCACCGAAGATTCGGCAAAATCTAGTTTGTAAGTGTATTTGCCGAGAGGGAAGTCCAGAGGGGGTTTTCAGTGGGGTGCCCGGGGCGCTGTATTAGCTCCCTTCCAGCAGGGCTTTTACACAGAAAGCTCAAGGAAGCTCGCAGTTCCAAGCAGTACCCTAAGTGACCTCGCTTTATAATAGGCCGTGATTAATGCCCTGGAAACACACTTGCTTGTTTTGAAAAGAGTTATCTCCCCCAAAATCTTCCTATTAATGCAGTTGCTTCAGTTGAAGCACCATATCTTCTGGGAGTTCTTGGTTGCTGCAGGAAATCAAGAGCACATTTTTAAACGGCATTTTAACATCACCTTAAAAGGAGAACAGTTCATAAGAAATTAAAAATTTGGGATGAAATATTTCTTCCAATCTCTCATGAGCTTAATGTCTCAGCAGTCAGAGACCCTGATTCTGACTCTCGCTGTGTATTAAAGCACCTTTGAAAAATCATAGCTCAGTATTACTCGTTTTCTTTAATAATTTCTGTGAAAAAGATGAAACTTGTAGAACCAGAAACTGTCTGGTTTCAATTTTGTTTCTCCTATAAAAAGTCAGCACTTCCTATGAACATTATCAGACAAAACAAATGAAGTACCAGGGACAATTATTTTATTAACTTGGAAAAACCACAACCCAAAATTGAACATTTCTGTAGGTTTTTGGCACAACCAAATGAATTTTGGTCTTTATCTTGAATGCTTTTTTTAGTATAATGTGCTTTTTAAGGCCAATTTTAAGTCAGCATTCTTTTCAGTTAAGTTTCAGTGTATTTTGTTTCTTTTACTAAACTATGACAGGAGAAGTAAAATTGCTGAGCGATGGATCTGAACGACGGAGTCTCATGTGATTTGATTGTCATAAATAAACAGCAGTTTTTAGGAAAGTACATGGCAGCATAGTGTCTCTCGTAAAAAGGAAGAAATTCCATTGTTACTACTACTGTTTATTTATCTTTGCTTTTTAATCACCAGCACAGTTTCATAACAGATTTTCTTTCTGTTTTTCTGGGTATTTGGGGTGGAATGGAGCCACGTGCCATGCTGTATGAGCAGTGTTGTGAGATGTGGGTTGGCCCTCTTCATCCCCTGATGTGTGGCACGGCGTGAAGATGGGATTGTGTGGCTGCCCTGCTTGGATCTTTTATGTAATCAGCATATTCCTTCTAGCTCATGCCTGGACAGTTATCCAGCCCACATCCTATTTATGTGGTTCTCCACCTTGAACACTGAATTGTACAACTCTCTCAGTCCACTTCAGCCACACCAGTACTCAGTCCAAATCTCCAAGGGGACACTAAGTCATCTCCTCTTTAAAAAAGCTCCATGGCTATTTTTGATACATATTCTTTGTTGAGAAAAAGGAAGTGTGCGGCCGTGAATTTTCCTTCTCTTATGTGGACTCTAAAACTTGTGAGATGTGGAGAGAGGGGCCAAAGAGAGCTGGAGGGAGAGGTATTGCAGCGGCAAGAACCAGAGCTGAGCGCTGGGGTTGAGCCAGTGGTAAGGTATTTGCCTGCCATGCACCAGGCTCTCGGTTTGATCCCTGACACTGAAAAAAGAAAACAGAAGACCGTCTACTTTTATTTTACTGTTTAGCTCCGTTTGCAATCAGCTTGGTCTATTTTTTTATTTAATAATTAACTTTTCAGATTACAGTCAACATGTTTTGCATAAACTAAACTGTCATAACAATATATTGGTGTCTAAAAGCCTTTCGAATCATTATTTCAATTAGTCTTTGTTGATTTTCAGCAGAGACGAAGGCCTGGGAAAGTTTGTGTCCTTTCTCCTGCAGAGCAGGAGGACCCCACTCCCCTGGGCAGCTCCGTCCCTGGAGGTGGGGCCGCTCTGGGTCCCCTCCCAGTGCTGCCCAATGAAATGGGGGAGTGACTTCAGAAGCGTGCAGACGTTCCTGCATTTCCTTTTGACTCTAAGTGTAAAAATGTGCGTTCATTCGCCCATCCTTTAATGTACAGCCATAGCCTGGACTCTGAGTCAATGGTCCTTCAGTGAAACTTTCCTGTGCCTGTGCCTGCAGTCTCTGCTTCCAACCTGGAGAGGGGATGAGGCGGTGGCAGTGACAAGCCTTGGAGATGCTCCTGTCTCCCCAGCCTTGTAGAGGGCCTGCAACACTCAAGGACAATTTTACTGATTTGCCGTTGCTGAGAAAGCCTAGATATTTCAGTTAGGCCTTGCAGAAAACAAAGCAAGAGTCCTCTGCCCAGAGGACGTAGCTTGCTGGTCTGTCCTGGGGTCAGCCAGCGCCGCCCCTGGGAGGCAGAGCTGGAGGCCAGTGTGAGGCTGGACGCCTGCCTCCCGGGCCCTGCCGTCAGGGATTACCCGGAGGGGCAGGTCTGCGGTGGGCTAAAGGAGAAAGTGCTCGAGGGGAGTAATGCCTGCTGTCACTGCAATTCATGTAACTGATGTGTGTGAAACTCGACAGGAAGCAGAGGTTTCCAGATTCCGCCATCTGCTTAGAGAAAATAAAGACCAGTGCGACCCTCGGTGGTTCTGTGCTTCCCAGTATAGATCGGGCCACGTTATAAATGAGCCCATGGCTGGGGTGTGCTTCTTTGTGAACATCAGCTGTCTGTGGCCACCGGAGCACTGAGTGCGAGAGACTGCAGACGCACACGTGGGGCTTGGCCTTAGATGCTCCATCCGCTGCAGAGCCTGGCCTGGTCCCCTCAGCCTGACCTCCGGGGGTGAGACTCAGCCGGACCACCAGACTCAACCATGGTCCACAGCAAGAAGTGTGCTTTTGGGTCGCCTCCCTGAGTGCTAGTGGAGTGCCGTGATATTCTGCCTCCTCCCTCCTCCCTCCTCCCTCCTCCTTTCTGTTCTTCTTTCCCCTCCCCTTCCGTTCCCTTCCCCTTCCCTCCCTTCCCCTTCCCTCCCTTCCCCTCCCCTCCCTCCCTTCCTCCCCTCCCCTCCCCTC
>RJWT010041637.1:0-12277 GCA_004365215.1 Cuniculus paca
TTTTGTATTACTCCTTGATCTCAGTCTGTTAATGTTTAATTTTAAAGGTAGATGTTCTGATGTCATCTTTAGTTTTACAGTCATATCTCTAAAATATTCATAACAATCTAAGTACCCACTGCACAATTTTCCTCTGATTACTATGTAGAAGCTACCTGTAGATCATCTTTTTACTACAAAGCAAGGCTCACTGGATGACTGGCATATGAATGAAATGTTTGGCATTAGTATACAAAGAGTTTATTTGAAGGTTAATCAACAAAGAGATAGAAAGCATACTCAAGTCTCTCTCTCCAGTTGGTCATAGAGGAGGATTTTCAAGGACTTTTGGGAATTAATGGGTCAGATAATGTCATGAGTCTTGGTTGGATGCAGTTGCATCTTTCAAATTTTTATTATTTTAGTCCTATGTCATAATTTCATCTTCTTTAATTCTACTAGTTGCCAAAACCTGTGTAAGAAACGGGATCCTGAGATTGGGCAATGGGAGATTAATAAATAACTGTAGACACACACTAAAAGGAAAGCTGGGACCAGGTGGAACCTGACCTCTTTGATGGAGAGGCAGTGACAATATTCCAACCCCAGTGTTTTTATTTATACATGGTAAAAAGGGGGCAAGTGCATGATGTAGTCCAAAGTGCAAGATCTCAGTGTTTTGCTGAGAATATTGAATGCAAAACATTCTCAGAGCTATCTGTGCTATAGTTAACAGGAAAGAACACCCAGGCCAGACATCTACTGGTGCGGTCTTGCTCAAGTCCCAACAGCTTGTTTACATGGCTCACCTCTGGAGCTCCTGATTCTCAGGGCAGCCTTGCTATAACTGCAACGATTTCATCAACCTCTGGGTCAGTCACTTCCCACAATTAGTTTTTGATTGTGATTCATAATAAATACATCTGTTTTGGGAAATACATAAATATTTTTGTGTACATATACACACAACATGTAGTATATATGTATGCACATATCTTGATGCTTTTACTTCCCCTCCCCTTTTCTATGTCCACTCCCAGATCCTCCCGCATCCTGTTCTTGATTTTAGTGTCTGTAACCCTCAGACCTAAATCTAGGACTCTTTGTTTCCTTGGGTCAAGTTCAGGGTCCTCCCTAGCTCAGACTTCAAAGCATCTCTCAGAATAGTGTGTTCTGTAAAATACCATACACAACGGAGAAATGAGGACATTATTTTAAAATGCTTAGTAAATAAAAGCTTAGTTCCATTCTGTTTTGGGTAGTTTTGAAGGAGAAGACAGTATAGGGGATCAGCAGAATAAGAGAAATAGAAAATACAAAAGACTACTTAGTATAAATGAAATAAAAAAAATGGGATCAGCCCAGCTGGTTAGCTGGGAGTTGTCAATGGTAAGGTTCTGTCCTCCTATAAATTCTTTGAGACAGAGATCTTACTAATTTCATGATCATATTCTTAAGAATGACTCCCAGATCCTTGAGAGTTGCAAGAGAAACATATTGATAATTGTAAGCCCTATTTAGCAAATACCAAGCAAAAGGTTGTGACCTGTCTACAGAAGAGCTCAGTTTTAATTTCCACTATTTGAACTAGGCAAAAATGGTTATTACAAAATTATTACATCAGAAAACGTTAAAGAAAAGTGACCCCTTTTCAGTTGAGTAGAATTTCTACACAAGGGCATTTGTAGGTCTGAGCATGGGCTAAAGATCAGGTTGGCCATGAGCATAAAGACTCTGCAGAGGTAAAGATAAGCCTGGGGTGCTTTTGATTGCTGTATTGGCCAGTGTGATGGTTTGAAATCTGGAGAGGACTGATTGTGTGGCTGCCAGTGTTCTTCCACTGAATTTCAGCTGAGTGCTGAGGTAGTTAGGGCTTTGGCTGGAAACATGGAAAGAAATTCCATACTGTTGAATAGTTCTTGAAATTCAAAGGTCTGGTAGAGGGGAAGGTATTCAGTAATGCTTGACAGATATCCTAAAAATCTTAAAAAGTAGAGTGGAAAGGAGGCAGATGAAATATGCAGCCCATCCCCAACTGTGTTACTTATTCACTGGACTTAATATGCATTACTTAGGGAAAATACATATTAAACTCAGCTGTGAGTCATTTTGGAAATGATATCTGGAATAAGAAAACTGAGAGAGGTTAAGAAGCATAAATATGCAACTCAAAGTTGGAAAATATGTCTTCAAGGGAAAAAAAGTCAATAGAATCACTAGATTCATATAAAATTAGCAGAAAAAGACTTTGGTATTAATATTACAAGCACGTTAAAACCATAGGAAAATGTTAAATATATTGCATTAAAAAACAGTTGGAGGAAAAAGGTGGATTCATTTCAAAAGGGCAACACTGAGTTTGGTGATGGTTTTTCCAATAGAATTATGGAAGCCAGAAGACAATAAAATTACATCAATAATAGAATGAAAGAAGTTTTGCTAATAATTATTTTACAACCAAAAATATTTATACAACCTAAATTTAATGTAGATGTTTCAAAAAACAGAAATTGAGAAAATTTATCAACAGAGCCACACTACTGTATATATTAAAGAACCTTTTAGTGGAAGATTAATGATCATATTGAAGCAAAAAAATTTAGGAAGAAATAAGCAACTCTCAAAATTGAAAATTACAGAGTTTTCTATAAATAATGCTAATTATTATTAAAGCAACAAAAACAATAATATCTTACAGATATTTTTCATTTAAAATATAGACACCAAGATAATAGTTATATACCACTCTAGCGTGTAGTTCTATGTTTTTCAACATAAATGTATGTAACCATGACAACAAAAAAGCTACAGAACAATTTCCTTCCTAAATATGTTATGTATTTTGGCATTCTTTATACATTCAGGATTCAACCCTTTGCTGGTATGTAATTTACAAATATTTTTTCCCATCCAATAGCTTCTCATCAGACAAATGCAATACGCTTCACAGATTATGTTCAAGACCTGTATAAAGAAATGCATAAATTTTATGTAATGGCTAATTTTCTGTATCAACTTGACTGGTTCGTAAGGAGCCCAGAAAGTGAATTAAGCAGTATTAATGAGTATGTCTGTGAGCCTGATTTGCACAAGATTAGCATTTGGAAGCATAAAGCAGATTATCTTCCCTAATGTGAATAGACATCAGCTAATCCACTGAGGACCTGAACAAAATCAAAAGACAAAGGAAAGGAGAATTCACTGTTTGTCTACCAGAGCTGGGAGATTATTTTCCTGACCTAGGACTGAGACTTGCACTATTGTCTCCATGGAATGAAATTATGCTACTGGCTTCTTGGAAATTTCAGCTTGCAGAGAGAAGATCATACTTCCTAGCCCCTTATAAAGGTGTGAGATAAGTGTGTATGAACACACACACACACACACAAGCACAGTTGCACATCATATTCGCCTTATTTCTTTAGAAAACTGACTAATAAGCCATCTCTATAGAAATTTGAAAGATAACTGGGTATATTTAATGTGATCATGGACTAGATGATTCAATATTACTAAGATACCACTTTTTCAAAATTTGTTTGTGGTTTTCAAACAACCCTAGTCAAATTCTCAGCACCCTTTTTCTTAGGAATTAACATGCAAATTTAAATATTTACATTTGGAAATATGAAAGAAAATAAAAACCGAGTTTAGAAGAGAAAAACAATGTTGAGCAATTTCACTCTCTTACTTGCAAGAGTAAATGAGGCTTCCTTCTCTAATGCCTTTGAATGTTGTGCTCAAGAGAGAATAGTTTTGGAATAAGCAAACACATGTAGCTCAGTGAATTTCTACAAGTCCACCAATACATATAGGACAGATTTATTAAAAATGGTATCAAGGTTAGTGATTATGGAAGGACAGTGTTTACAATATGGTGCTGAACGAATTGCATTTTTCATTAAAATGAGCCTCGCTTCTTTTTCTCACAACAAACACAAAATATTACACTCAAAAACCATAGACTTAAATGTAGAAGTAAAAGATAAAAACTTTGGGGAAAAAGTATACACTAGGTATAGGCAAAGATTTATTAGAGAAGGCACACAAGAAGTCCTGTCTGTGGAAGAGTACATAGTTAACTTGAGCAAAGTTAAAATTGTATTCTTAAAAATTTCATTAAAAAAAGGAAAAGATAAGTTATATATATTGGGATAAAATGTTAATAAGATATGTGTTTTAACATTTTAAACCCTAAATGTGCATAAAAAAACCTTCTTATATCTCAATATGGAGAAGATAATTCAATTAACGTAATCAGATATTTGAACCAACATTTCACAGTGGAGATTAAAAATTAGGCAGTTTGCAAATTACTGATGTTTAATATGCCAGAGACTGTCAAGGATATGTAAATTAAAGCCATGGTGGAATTCTATACAGAACTTCTCTAATGGTTAATAGTAATGCCAGTGACAATAATAAATGTTAGAGAGTTTATGGTGCAATTGGAATGCTCAGAAATTTCCGGTGGTAATGAAAAATTGTACCACCACTTTGGAAAAATGCTCAGCAGTTTCCAGTCATCTATGTTTAAAACTGGTACATTCCAGAAGCTAATGAAATGATAAGGAAAGGGATAAAAATTTTTGAAGCATTATTCCAAATGGCCTCGAGCTGGAAACAACTAAATACCATCAACACATGAATGAACAAATTGGTAAACAATGTATAATGCTATTTAGTTGAAATGTCCCTAGTGCACAAATCCATGGGGATTGAAAGTAGAGGAGTCATTTCCAGACACTGGGGGGAGAGGCTATGGGCTCCAATTCAGAAAGGTATAGAATTTCTTCTTGCAGTGATGAAAATGTCTTAAAGTTAAATAGCACTGATAGTTGTAAAACTCTGAAAATATGCAGAAACCCTTTAAATTAGCAGTACAAAAGGGTAAATTTCATAGAATGTGAATGTTATCCTAAAAAAGTTGTT
Source organism: Cuniculus paca (assembly GCA_004365215.1). Classification (NCBI taxonomy): domain Eukaryota; kingdom Metazoa; phylum Chordata; class Mammalia; order Rodentia; family Cuniculidae; genus Cuniculus; species Cuniculus paca. Next base: position 4,912 of record RJWT010041637.1, read on the forward strand.
TTAAAATACTATAAATCACATTGGAGGAAAGATAGCTTCTTTAATAAATGGTGCTGGCAAAATTAACTATTCACATGCTGAATAGTGATTTTAGACCCAAATCTCTCATCAAGCATAAAATAAGAATGAATCAAAGTCCTAAATATTAAAAACAGAAATATTTAATCTGCTGGAAGATAAAATAAGTAAAGTTCTTGAAGTCGTAGGGTTAGGTGTTATGGTTTATGTCTGGATGTTTCCCCAAAGCCTCATGCAGTCATGGGGGTTGGGCCTTTTGAAGGCAGCTCAATTTAGAGTTTGTGACTAGTTCATTGTCTAGTGCTGGGACTGGTGGTGTAAGTGCTGCACCTGCCCTGGAATAGTTAGCTTGCATACAGTATAAGGGAGGAAAAGAGGTTTGCTCCATCATTTTTGCCCCTTTTGCTCTTGTTGCTCTTGGTATCTTCCACCTACCTTGAACTGTTGCCCCTCTGCCATACCACTCTGCCATGGAGCTAACTGATCATGGACTGAAACCTCCACCAACTGTCAGCTGAATAAACCTTTCCTTCCCTAATTTTGAGACTCAGGTATTTTGCCTCCACAACAAAAGAAAATTAACTAACACAATAGGGAAGGATTTTCTGAACAGAACCCTAATTACAAAAAATAAAGTCTGGAGAATCAACAACTGATCTTATATTGAACAAAAAGCTCTACAGAGTGAGGGGGAAAAAAGTCAGTGAAAGAGATAAATTACAGACTGGGAAAAATTTTTTCCAGCTATTCTTCAGCCAGAGGGCTAATATCTAGAATATATGAAAAACTCAAGAAATAAAACTTCCCAAAATAAAAATTCCAATAAAAAATGAGCAAGTGAAATGAGTACAAAAATCTCAGAGTACAAATGGCCAGTAGATTCATGAAAAATGCTGCTCATCTTCGACCATTAGAGAAATGCAAATTAAAACCACACTAAGAAAGAATAGCCATCATCAAGAAATCAAACAATAACAAATGCTGGAGAGCTGTGAGGAAAAGGGACCCTTGTGGATTGTTGGTGGGAGTGTAAACTAGTACAACAAATGTGGAAATGAATGTGGAGACTGCTCGAAAATCTAAAACTAGAAAGTCATTTTGACTGAGGTATTCCTATTCTTCCCAAAAGAGTTGAGGTCATCATATTACAGGTATACATGCATAGCCATGTTTGTAGCAGCATGATTCATAATAGCTAAATTTTAGAAGTGGCCTATATGTCTACCAAAAGATGAATGGATAAAGGAAATGTGGTATTTATATACAGGGGAATACTACTCTGTGTGCATTAAGAAGGACAAACTTGTCATTTGTAGGGAAATGGATGCATTTTGAGATCATAATGTTAAGTCAGATAAACCAGACATTCAAGTTTAAATATCACATGGTTTCTCTTGTATGAGAACTCATCCACAAAAATAATTAAAGGACAAAATAAAGATAGATAATAAGAAGTGAGAAAATAGATCTTTGTCATATGGGAAGGAGATTAAGAGATGAAGGAGGAAGGAGAGGGAGTTAAAAAAAAGAATTAAGATGTGTTATACATGCACCAACTCCCCATAAGGAATGTAATAGCTATGTATTGGAAACAGGTAATTAACAAAATAAAAACAGAAAAAAACATAAATCATAAAATTTGCTATTACATAGCAATTAAAGAGAATAAATTATCATTGTAACTCACCACAAAATAAAATTATCTAAAATATTAATATATATATCTCAAAAAGCATAATATAACACATTGTGGAATTTCATAGTGAATTGTATGAAGTACATTATTTTGGTGAAAGAGTGAATGGTCATAGAAAGATTATATTATTTTATTATTATTCTTTGGTACTTATGTATAGCATTAACTGCAAAACCCACAATATCTGATTCACTGCCATCTTAATAGACAATGCCAGAGAAAATATTTATTGGGCAAAGTTTGAACTTGTTGTTCTGACTGATAATATTACTGTGGCTCTATTTGTACTCTTTCCAAAAAAGAAAAATTACAATGTTGGAGTAATGTATAGTAAAGTATGCATGAAACATAAGTGAAAAATATTCTACAAAATACAATTGGATGAAAAGTCAGGGAAATATGAGCCTGAAGTAAATATATATATATATATATATATATATATATATATATATATAGTGTAATCAGTGATGGGTGGAATTTTTCAAAAGTAACTGAGATGCTAATGATTCTGGTCAAATCTTTCAGCTGCGAAATGAGTGGACCTATTTTTATTGTTTGCTCTGCCAGATTCCAATTTCTCTCAGCTGAGAAAATCCTTTTATGAATTAATGAAAGCTTTCCAGACTGAAAATAGGGGGATATATAGCTTAATAACTAGAATGAGTTGCCAGGATTTTGTAATTTAGACAGTTTGTTATGACTGGAACAATGTTCCAATGCACTGAAATTTAATGTTAAAATGTCAGCTTCCTACTAAGCAGTTGAACTGCCAGGCCCACACCTGCTCGCTTCGAGAATTGTCATTTACATCAACTCGGCAAGTAAAATTTGTGAAGTCGGTATGATGATAATAACAGACACTTTTCATCTTTCAGACTTGATGGAAACATTTACAAATAAAGCCTTGTTAAATCCCTAATGTCCTCCAATTTCAACATTAGAAGGAAAGTGTGTGTGGGGCAGAAAACTAAAAGCCTCAAAAGAGTTGTACAACAAGTGTATTTTATTTTGAATTCAAGTCTTTTTAAAAAATGTGTTTTCTTCTCCAGGAATAGAATTTATCTTCTTCAATCATTACTTTTCATGTCGACCCATCAGTAATAAGATCCCTTTCAATTTTCGGTTTCTACCAGTGACTAATTTCAGTTTATATTAAAGTCAAGTTGCCAAGAGTGAAATTCTTTCCATGGTACCATCCAGGAAACACTCTCTTTAAAGCTATCACTTTATTCAATGATGCACTAATAGCATTAATTTTATGAATGGGTGAAGTACCTTTCTTGGGGGATTTGTAGCTAGTAATTCAAAATAGGATTATATGTATTGATATTAACCATATCATTTTTATCCATCTTTCCTTAGAAATTCACTTTGAAGGAAAACAACAGAAAACCAATGAACAGAAGCAATTGAACAGAAAATATAGATTAAGAAAATAAGGACATACAGTAATGCCAGTCTTTCAACCCTACTTTGCGAATCAACCATGATCGAACTTTTAAGTCAGGTTTACATCATAACCTGAACTGTACACTTATGAACTTTAACCAGTATTATGATGTACAGTAAAGTCTTGGCTTTTCATATCTAGAATATTCTAACAACCATTTCCAGAGACATTTTTAGAGGAATATGAAAACTGAAAAGGGGTTGTGATGTAATTATAAATACACTCTTTACTTTTACAAGTCATCCCTAATTTTACACAGCTGTTCCTAAGTTATATATTTTAAGACTTATTTTCCAAGATGATAACAAAATAGGATGTTATTGAATCTCAAATGTTCAATTCAGTTTTTCTAATCAATTTACTTCAATGGAATCAATAACAACTTGAGTTACAATAACAACATTTCATAAAGAGATGAAACTGGTAGAAGCAAAAGAACATGGGTTTATGGGAAAGTATATAGACCATCAAAATTCAGTAACCCATGGACTATGTTGTTGGAGTTCAAGGGGAAAAGAACAGGATGAGTTTCTCTAGCAAAATGACTAAATTCCTTTCATCTGAGAGAATCTATTGAATGAATTAAAAATAAAATAAAATAAAATAAGGCATAGCCTGTCATTATATCCTCTGAGTTTGTGTGAAATTTTAGCTGTGATTCACAGTGAAGAACTTGATAAAGTTATGAAGTGGGGTTGCCTATTATCCTAAAGTGTACTCAAGAAAGATGAGAAGCTAAATGGAGAGATTGTGACTGTTCTCAAGTTTGCTAGAATGCTTTGTTTATTAAGTTTCATTGGTATTCGTGTTTGCTCTATTTTCCCATCTTTTTCTGTAATTATATTGGTAGAATATGACTAAAGATTTACATATTTAATATTCAAGAAAAAAATGTGTAAATCTTTCTCTTTTGTGTTTGCTGTGTTTTTTCCCATAGTATCCAATGTTCTTATCACAAAAATGCATAAGCTACAGAATATTTTTATACTCTGATTAGCTACTTCAACAAGCTTGGCTCATGTGAACATAAAAGTAATGAATATTTCTAGACTTACATTATTTTATTGTTTATAATTCCTCCTGTATCCCAAGGACACATAAATATAACAATGATAATAGTAAGCTGGGGATGTAGCAGAAAGGTAGAGTGCTTGCCTAGCAATCATAAGGTATTGGGTGTGATCCTCAGCATGGAAAGAAAACCATGATGGTTATAACCATCTATTTTAGTGGTTTTTATGTGTTATATCTGAAAGTTTAGTATGTCCAAGTATTACATGGGTTCCTCTTTTTTTTATTTTTTATTTTTATTTTAAAGAGAATAAAAACAAACCAAAAGAAAACAAAACACAGTAAAACACAACAAAACAGATCAGAACAGAACAATGCATCAATACAGGTCTTCAAAACGTAATGACAGAAAATTAACAATGGCTACCCTAGTGTCTCTTGTTTTCTTCAAAATGGTTCATACATTCACACAAAATAAACTCAAGCAAAACAAGATAATATAAAACCAGCTAAGACAAAAGAGTGAAAGCATTACAGGCCTTCAAATCAGACAATAAGAAATCAACAATGGCTACCTTAATGTCCTTTGTTTTCTTCAAAAAGGTTGATCATATCATCTCACACATTGCAAGCAAGTAGTAGAAAAAAGATTTAAACCAATCAAATCAAAGAGTAAAAGCATTATTGGACTTTAGAACCTGAAGATATGAAATCAGCTATGGCTACCATAATGTCTCATTTTCTTCAATATAGCTGTTCATATTTTGATATTTAATAAAATCTGCTCTTGTAAACTCTTTAGAGTAGTTCTAAGCATGTATAAGTGTATATTTGTACATCTATCTTTTCTATGCTAGAGGAAATAGCAGAACAAAGCACAAGAAAAACAAAAAACAATAAAGACAGATAAATAACAGTAATAAACAGCCCAAAACAATAACAATATAGGCTTCCTAAGCTAGGTGATGGGAAGATACCAAAGGTTGTTATTTCATACAGCTGACTTCCAGAGTTGCTCAGTTTACCAGGTGTAGGCATACAGAATTGGTCTCATCCTATGAATGTTAACTGTTTTTTTCTAAGAACTAATAAAATTAGTAGTACAATCATCTTGTCTATCTTAAGTGTGTGTGTATATATATATATATATATGCATATACTAATTTATATCTTTTCTTTTCCCTTCCTTCTTTTCTCCTTTTGCCTGAATTGTTTTATCTTTTAGAAGTTTCTTACCTTTTCCCCATATTTATCGGGGATTTTGTATCTTATTGAGTCTTTCAGTGTCTTACACTTACATGGGTTACTCTTTAAAGATGAGTATCAAATCCATTGGTAGTGTTTCAGCATTAGAATGTTAGATCTGCTAAAATGTAATCACTATGATAGCAAGACAAATAAATCATAACTGTTTTTATTTGCTGATACATCCTTAAAACTTAAGATAGTTTCTACAATACAGTATGTATTAAACAACTATTTATCAAAGAAATGAACAAATGCATAAGATGAGAGTACAACTGACAGACAAACATACTTTGCAAACTACTCTTATGTGAGGCAGATCATAAAATTACAAACCTTGATACTTTGAAATATACAGTAACTCAGGATAACACATGATATTTATGGTTATTGCCTACTCAACCTCCTTCATCTTAAGAGATAATCTATCACCCATTCTACTGTTATCTTGTTCAGTTGCTGTGAACCTTGAAACTGGCCATCTTTCTCTCTTTTTTTTTTTCCTATACCATGCCAGTAATAGGCAATGACTCAGAGCCCAAGGAAGCCACAGCACTCTCATTCCTCCTGCTCACTTTATGGTAAGACAATGATATAAACCAACTTTGTCCATGACTGGGGTTTTTTGCCTTTCTTTCTTTCTTTCTTTCTTTCTTTCTTTCTTTCTTTCTTTCTTTCTTTCTTTCTTTCTTTCTTTCTTTCTTTTTTCTTTCTTTCTTTCTTTCTTTCTTTCTTTCTTTCTTTCTTTCTTCCTTCCTTCCTTCCTTCCTTCCTTCCTTCCTTCTTTTTTAAAATTTTATTTAAAAAAACAAAACAGAAAAAAAGGATAGAAATAATACAGAATTTCAAACAAACAAAACAAAATAAAACAACAATAAGAAATCGGCACTAGTTAATACATTCCATATTGCTATCTTAGAAGTGGTTGCTCAGGTTACAAGATCTAGGCATAAAAAATGATCAAATAATTGAACGATGACATACAAACTGTTTGTTTTGATGAATTAACAGAGATTAATAGTATAGTTATTTATCTTTCGTGCATATACATACATACAGCTTTATATGTAAACCTACATACATATAATCTTTTCCTTTCTTTTCTCCTTTTCCCTATCCCAGTTGTTCTTTCCTTTTGAGCACTTTCTTTCCCTTTCACTATTACAATATCTTTTGTATATTTTGGATCTTATTACTCTTTCAGTTTTTTATTGTTATTATTTATTTTTTACACTAGGGAGACAATATGATATTTACAAATGTGAGTCTGATTTATTTCATTTATAAGTATAGTCTCAAGTTGCCTCCATTTACCTATACAATCCTCAAGATTATCTTTTTTATTGCTGAGTAATATTCCATTGTATAAAAATACCACATCTTTTTTATCCATTCTGTGGTTGATGGACGTTTGAGTTGTTTCCAAGATTTAGCTATTACGAATTGCGCTGCTATAAACATGGGTGCACATATATAGCTGTGGCATGACATTTTCAATTTTTCTGGGAAAATACGCAGAAGGGGAATAGCTGGATCGAATGTGACTTCCAATCCTAGTTTTCTGAGGAATCTCCATACTGATTTCCATAGTGGCTGTACCAGTGTACACTCTCACCAACTGTGAAGAAGTGTTCCTTTTTCCCCACAGCCCCACCAACATTTGTTATTGGTTGTTTTCTTGATGGCATACATTCTTTCTGGAGTGAGATGGAATCTCAGAGCTGTTTTAATTTGCATTTCTCAAATGACCCGTGCTGCTGAACATTTCTTCATGTACTTCTTTGCTGTTTGCATTTCTTCATCTGAGAAGTGCATGTTCATCTCAGATGCCCATTTTTGGATTGGCTCTTTGAATTTGGGGGGTCAGATGTTTTTCAATTCTTTATATATTCTAGGTATAAGTCCTTTGTCTGAAGGACAGTTGGCTAAAATTCTTTCCCATTCTG
>RJWT010041638.1:0-12280 GCA_004365215.1 Cuniculus paca
GATATAACTCAGTGGCACAGTGCCTGCCTGGTAAATGCGAGGTCGCGAGTTCAATCCCAGATACCCCACTCCCCAAAAAAAAGAGAGAGGGAGAAGGGGAAATGTGGATACACAGAGACATGCCCAGAGGGAGGCCTGTGAGAAGAGACAGGCCTGGAGGTAGAGGATTGGAGTGATATTGTACAGGCCAGGTATCACCAAGACTGCCAGCAGAACACCAGAAGCTAGGTGAGGGCATGGAACACATCCTCCCTCATCGCCCTCAAAAGAAACCAGCCCTTTGACATATTTTGGACTTAGAGTCTCCAAAAGTAAAACTAACTTTCTGTAATCGTAAGCCACTTTTGTGCCTTTCTTTTACAGTTTGCTATGGCCGCATTAGCAAACTAATACAGAGGCTATTCAGTAATGCAGTCTAAAGCAAAAAGGAATAGAGCAAAAACAGCGACAATGGGTTTTTAAGAAAAAGCCATGTATCTGAAGGATTTAGCGAGGTAAAAGAAAAGAGACTGCTGGGTGTGATGGCCTTTGCCTGTAGTCCCGGGTACTCAAGGAGGCTGAGGTGGGATGAACACAGGGCTTTGAGGCCAGCCTGAGCGATGTCAAACCTCATCTCCGCAGACGAAGCTTAGGGATGGACTAGAAATGCCAAAGGAGGAGTCCAAGATAAATGGCGCTTTTATTCTATGTTAATCAACTAAAGGTGGTACATAAAATACCTTATTGTCCTTGTTACATTCCACCCGAGGCCAAGGATCTCATAAAAATCTCCACACCTTTTCTTCTGGGGAGCATTCCCTGAACAAGCTATGCCTCTGACCTCTTACTCAACCCTTTCCTTGGGCCAGAGTCCTCAATCTCTGCTGTTGGCTTATAGCTACATTCTGCTCCTTTCTTCCCCAAATCAGTGCCCTCATCTGACAAGCCCGCCCGCATGCCTGAAGAGATGACTTTCACTTTTCATTGGCTGACTCTCCTGAAGTTGAGACCGTGATGCATTTTCATTGGTTGCTGCTTCTGTCACATCCCTTCCCCACACCTCCTTTGCCGCTGGCACCCAGTGAGCGTTAGGGTAGAGTGATTTACAGTGGTCGGGGGCGGGAGTTGGCGCTCCGCAAGGCTGTTCCCCCTCTCCATCGTCGCGGGCCCCGCCCCGCCTCCCCCGGCTCGAGGCCCCGCCTCGCCCTCCCGAGAGGGCGGGGCCCAGGCGGCGGCCGCAGCCGCAGGAATATGCTGGAAGCTGGCGGGCGGGCGCCCGGGAGGTGCTGAAGGGACAGTTCCCGCCGCCAAACTTGCCCCGCAGAGGGCGGGTGGGGCGGCCCGGGAGCGCCGGGCACGTGAGCGATGGAGACCATCTGGGTCTACCAGTTCCGCCTCATCGTGATCGGGGACTCCACCGTGGGCAAGTCGTGCCTGCTGCACCGCTTCACCCAGGGCCGCTTCCCGGGGCTGCGCTCCCCCGCCTGCGACCCCACCGTCGGCGTGGACTTCTTCTCCCGCCTGCTGGAGATCGAGCCGGGCAAGAGGATCAAGCTGCAGCTCTGGGACACGGCGGGGCAGGAGCGGTTCAGGTAGGGCCGCCGCGCCGGGACCACCTCCGCCCCCCGCCCCGGCTCGGCCCGGCCCAGCCCGGCCGGAGAGGCTCGGCCCTGCGCTCTCGAAAGTGCAAACACTCCATTCTCGCTTTGCCTTTGCCCCTCCTCTTCCAGGGACGACTTCCTCCTCCGCAATTTCTCACTTCTTTCTTTGGCGCCCATTTCCTGCGCCCCCTTTGCGCCTCTCCTTTCCCGCCTGAACCGGGCTCTCCCCGTCGGTGCCCTGCGCCCCAACTCTCCCAGCCTCTGCTGCTATTTCCATCGCCATCCGCCCACAGCTGCCTCCCTTCTCGCCAAACTCAGCTTGCCTGACTGCGCACACCCTGACCCGACCACCCCTTCTGCAAGCGCCCCCCGTACTGCCCTGGCCAGGCGTCTCCCCCTCTATGCGGCCCGGGAGAGCTGCGAAGTGGGCTCCCAGATTCGTCATTGATCCTTTCGCTTCGCAGCAATAAGAGCTCCAACCCAGGTTACCGCACTGGGCAGGGTTCAGTGGGCGATGGATGCGGTAATGGTTTGAACACCTCACAGCACTGAATGTGGTCATCAGAAAATACTGGGCCATGACCCGTGGGAATGGGTCTGACAGAGATGCAGCGTCAGGGACGCTGGACAGCTGAGGTTGTACGTATGCGAGTGCGTGTGCGTGTGCGTGTGTGTGTGTGTGTGTCTTGAAAGGGTTAAGTTGTCTTTAGAAGTTTGTCATCGTTGATGCGTTGTTGGGGGGAAAAAAAAGACATTTATTGGGATTCGCCAGGAACTTTTCCTTTGTTTCACTTAGGATCGCTACTTACCCACAGTGATAACAGTTCCACTGTGATAACAGAACAGAAAATACATTTCTAAATAAAGAAGGACCATAAATAAAAGTAAACAAAATTGTATGCATTTCCTAGATATTTGAGATTGGACCAGATTAAAATCACATTTTCAATTTCTAGGATTCAAAGATACTATTTTTGAGGAAGGTAAGAAGGCTGATATGTTGTGGTGTTTTGTTTCTTAAAGATCACATTATCAGTTAGAATTCATTTAAGCAAGCATTTTGCATTTGTCAGCAAGTACTCCGCTTGTGAAATACAGTGCTCCATGAGGGGACTTCCCAAACATGGCTTCTCCTCACCCCCAGCCAGCATCCATTCCGAATGAGATCAGCCTACATCTGTGAGGGTGGCCAACATTTAAAGTTTTGGCTTCCATTCCCAGCTGTGACACTGATTCATGGAGATAATAAGAGAATTGCTTAGCTTGCTTATACGTTAGTTTTCCTCCAAAGTGAAAAGATGATAAAGCTATAGTCTTTAGCAAGGTGTTAAAAGTTACTGATTTGATTTGTACAATAGCACATGCAATTCCATGAAGAAATTGTTTTCCTTTCTCAAGAAGCATTCTTTAATTAAAATAGTTTTTCCAAGTTTTTATTCCTCATCTGTAAAATGAAGGCATCATTGTGATCTCTAAGATTCCTTCCAGTTTTATTGCCCTAAAGTTGATTGCAAATTCTTTCACTTGTGATCTCAGAGATGAACTTTGAGATATTTCAGAGGTAAAAAAAATCATTTACTAATAGCTCTTGCTGTAACCTTTAAAGTGAATAGTACAGTAAAAACATTCTTTATGCCTTAAACTTGTAGCAAATGCTGGAATTGCAACCACAAGAAACATAGATAATAAATTTTTCTATGTTTATTAGTTATTTACAAATAGCTCCTCAACTTATTGACAAAAAAAGGATAATTAATTTGTTAGACTTTAAGACGTTTCTGCTAAATAGATGATTGTTTTAATGCCTTTGAGACGAATGTAAATAGTAATTCATTTATATACATTATTCAAACCACACAGTAACTCTCCCATAATAAGGAAGGACATTTAGGGAATGTTTACTGACAGTGAGTCATCCTTTATTTTATTTGGCTCTTTACCAAAGATATATTCAAAAATACATACATATTTCAGTAGCTACATCCAAATACTTGCTTTTCTACAATTTAGCAGAATGTTTCACCATAAAATTGCATTTAAAATGATTACTGTTAAATCATTCTTTGTCTTCCTCCTAGAAAATGCAGCACTTATTTTGAATAATAGATATATTTGCACATTTTTATAGAAATGTATTTGGAAATATATTCCTGTCATTACCCATAATCATACCATGAGGAATTTGTGAAAAAATACTGTATTTGGAGGTTTGCTGATTATTAAACCAAAAATCTAACAAAAAGAACCTACTTTAGACACTTCATAGAGTAGCTTAAAATCAAATATATTAGCTACGAGACAATAAAATAGTTTGCTGATAGTTATGATTAGCCATAGTTTTCAGTATTTACATTAAGATTCTAATAAATAAGTGCTTTCAAAACATAAAAAGGAACAAAATCAAAATGGAAAAAGTTCAGAAACAAAGTAAGTAAACATTCTGTGACACACATGAGCATATCGCATTAAGTGTAATATAACCTTCAAATATTAAGTTTTTTATTATTAGCCAAAGTTTTAGTGAGGAAAAATGTTATAATTTTCTATTAAGGAAACTCATTAACTTCTAATAAGTGCCATCATTACAGCTAGAAGTTTATTTTTCTTCTGTATAATAGTCTCAGGGTGGAAAAGTTCTGCTCCAGGCCATCATTCAGGTACCCTCTCTCCTATTTTCCCTCCAGCCCTAGGACATTTTCATCATCCGTGTGTACAAAAATTGAATTGGGATACTTGTGTCAGCTCAGTGGAGGAGGAAGAAAGATCTAAACCAAGCAATGTTCTCTTTTTTTTTTTTTTTTTGAGACAGGACTTCAATATGTAGTTCACTCTGGCCTTGAACTCACAATGTAGCCCAGGGCAGCCTCAAACTCACAGCAATCCTCCTGCCTCAGCCTCCCAAGTGCTGGATTATAGGTGTGAACCACCACGCCTGGTGTAATGTTCCTTTTAAGCAAATGAAGCCAACTTGATAGAGATTGCTTATGCTGACATTTATTGGAGAGAGCTTAGTTACAATTATAAAGTCACATATACCAGGCATCCATTTGCCCAGAGGTAGAGAAAATAAATTCGGCATTGTGGATATTGGAGAAAATCAGCATTTGCCACCTTTGTAGTCATCATAATGGGACCTAGCAGTAAATAAGAATAATGTTTAATACAGTGTTAATAGTGATAAGTAGCTGTGCACAGTGGCACATGCCTGTAATCCCAGCATTCAGGAGACTGAGGCAGGAGGATTGCTGTATGGTTGAGTTCAAGGCCAGCCTGGGCTACAAGGTGAGTTCATGGCTAGCCCTAACTGCATAATAAAATCCTATCTCAAAAAGACAAAAAAAGAAGAAGAAGAAGAAGAAGAAGAAGAAGAAGAAGAAGAAGAAGAAGAAGAAGAAGAGGAAGAAGAAGAAGAAGAAGAAGAAGAAGAAGAAGAAGAAGAAGAAGAAGAAGAAGAAGAAGAAGAGAAGAAGAAGAAGAAGAAGAAGAAGAAGAAGAAGAAGAAGAAGAAGAAGAAGAAGAAGAAGAAGAAGAAGAGGAAAAGAAGAAGAAGAAGAAGAAGAGGAAGAGGAAGAGGAAGAGGAAGAAGAAGAAGAAGAAGAATATTGGAAGAGTTAGAATTATAAAGAGCATTAAAGTACTGTGGTTTGGGTATAGTTTGTACTCTAAAGGTTCATATATTAGAAACTTGGTCCCTAGTGTGGTAGTATTAAGAGGTAGGGCCAAGACTAAAGTGACCAGCTCCTTGGGAGTGTCACGCTCAGAATGGGCTAAGTAATTCCAGTGAGACCACAGTTAGTTCTACAAGAGGAGTTTGTTATAAGAGAATCAGCCTGGCACCTCTCTGCTTTCTGACTTCCTGTGTTGCCTTGTGATTGCTTCCTCTCACAGGAGCTCCCATCATGATTCTATCTCCGAAGAGCCCCTCACCATAGCCAAAGGCATAGTGTTTAGACTTCAGACCTTTAAAACCAAACTAATGAAACTTCTTCATAAAGTATCCATCCTCAGATGTTTTGTTATAATAAGAGAGCATGAATCAGTACGTAAAGTAAGATAAGGAAGGAACAATATTGGTTGTAGAAATAGAAAACCTCTAGGTTTTAAGACAGATTTGGTCCCCTCTTTTTTTTTTTTAACATTTTCTGGCCTTTGAAGTATTATAGTTACAGCCACTGGTTATAAAGATTGGAGGTTATAAAGCTCAGAGAATAATGCCCTCCTCCAGCAGTTTTCTCAGGATGTGTTCTGCGCCCCTGTGATTCTTTTTAAAAAAGGAGTTTTGTGATTGTATAAGTTTGTGTAAGTCTCTGTATTCCATATAGAACTCCCTTTAAAGTTTATATCAAAAGCTTTAAGAAGTATTGCAGCAAAGGAACCTGTTAAACACTGATTAACTGGTATATCCCAAATTTATTTGAGTAGGTATTTTCAAAATATGAAAATCAATGATAATTAGTCTTCTAAGGAATGTTATTTGGGAAAAGCTCCATTGATGAGTTATTTTAGTCACATTTTTTAGCAGAGCCACTAAACATTTGAGGTTTCAAACCATAGAAGACCTACAGACATTAGTTAGACAGCTAAGTAAGTCAGCAATAAGATGTAGGCAATTAAGTGCTGTAGAAGAGACAGTCTTCCATTTACCCTCCCCGTAGGAAATATCTGGGGGTGGCCTCAAAATCATACCAGTAAATCTACTGATTTTCTCCCTAGCTCTCTGCATGCCTCTTCATCACCTTTCCTCTAGCTAACTCCTCTTCTGCTGTGTATCTTTCTCTTCACCCTTCTTCAGCTTACTTTTATTTTTCCTTTACCCCAACCGTCTGCCTGTCTTTACTCATAGTTTAATCCTACCCTCTGTCTTTGCTTCATTTGTACTCTAATATACCTCTTACGCTCTCATTCCTTTTAGCTTATCTTCCCTTATCCTTCTGGCTCCCTTTCGTCTCCTTCTCCTCCACCCCTTCAAAGCACTCAGATGAAGTTAATGTTTCAAAGCGGTTTGACTTGTGTTCTCTGAACTTAATTTTAAAAGCAAGCAGCATCAACATTTTAAATTTCTCCTTAAGAGATATTTTAAATTCCCTAAACTAAATAGGTTTTTTTAAAGGCCCTTATTTGGTTCTCTGACCTCCTGCCCTCCCAAAATGGTTTAGAGTTTTCCATATAAATATATTTTCTGTTCCTGGATCGGTGTGTCCACAATTGCATAGATAGAGCAGTGATTATCCACAATTAAGTGTGCAGTCTACTGTAGTTCCAACTTATTAGAAATAAAAAAGTAAGCTATATTGGTTTTGAGTAATCAGGTAACGTCTTTGTTAAGATTATTGTAAGCAGCAAATCTAATTAAATTGATTTATATAATTGAGAATAAATTATAAATGAGACAGATTTCATGACAGACAAAAGCTCCAGGGGGGCTGACAGTATAGCTCTGTGGTAGAAAATTTACCCAGAATGCACCAGGTCCTTGGTTCAATCCCTAGGGGAGAGAGTGGGGGGAGAAGGGAACAAAAGGTAAACCAACATTCAGGATTTAGGTTAGGAAGTACAAAAATTAAAAATTCCAAGACGAGGGTCTGGGTATTCTTTGTAGTATTTTAGATATTATTTGTTGGCTGTCACCCCTCTCTTTCTGAGCCTCTTATGGAAATTCTTGAAAGAAATAATCTCATGAGCTATTTAACTGGTCACTATATAAGCTCCCCTGTAGTCATGTTATTGAGATTCACATATATATAATACAAATACAGTACAATTGCATTATAATAGACAAATGTATTATAATACAAATATATGCATCATATAATGCCCATGTATCCGTAAGTGTCCATTTGTGGAAAGAGAAATTCACAGAGGAGGGAAAGGAGCAATCTCCCCCAAAAGTGGCTGTTTCATGGTGTCTTAGACTAAAATGGCATATAAGAATGAGCCAGCATCATTTCTAACAAGTATAGCAGAATGTGAAAAGTTGATCCATGTAGCCAAACATATTTTTGTACTCTAAAGATTATTTTCAATGATTGCATAGTCAGTATAGTCAAAAATCGATCAGCAATTGAAAATCTTACGTTTTCTCCTTTCTTTTTTTCCTCAATAAATCCATAGATTTTGCATATATAACCACAACTGGTATATGAGACTGACTGGTATATGAAGTGATTACATAGCTTGAAATAAATATCATACATCAAATGACTGAGGCCTTGGTCCCACGATAGGTGAAATTGTGAAGTACATAAAGTTCATTTCTGGGGACTTCTCACCTTATGTTCTTCATGTTTTTGGGCAGTGAGACCATGACTATCCTTCCTTGCTATTTGCCTTCACATCTCTACCAAAAATCTATCTCTTATTGCTCTTATTTCAACTTCAGAAAGAGAAGTAGCTGCAAGAACGGAACACACAGAACTAGTAGTTGAAAACAACTTAATAAGGCATCTACTAAGAGTATCTATAATCTAAAAAGGGATGACAATCCGAGAATTATAATCTCATCTTGAAGTAATACTTCCCTGTTGACAGAGTTACAGACATGTGGCTGCTAGGTGTTGGAATTTCCTGTCCTCATGCCACAGTGATGACCACCCATACTGATTCACTCCTCCACCCCACTTGCGCTTAGTTTCAAAGTACAGTAAAGGCTAGAAAAGTGTTAGAGATGATGTCCACGCTTGGGTTATCACAGTGAAGTCTTCAAATGACAAAAAGCGATTTGCTCATTCTGAGAGCTGTGGAGAAAGTGAAAAAATTTTCGGGTTTTCAATTTGGCTAGCATATAAAGTTTTGTTTTTTGGTTATTTTTAACAATTTATCTTCCACAGACATGTTATTTAAAAGTTTGGAGAGTCTTACCCCATAAATATGTACAATTATTACATGACATTTAAAAATTTTTAGTCTTAAAAATGTTTAAAAAGGAACTCCTTGGAATCCTCCATGAATATTTATTTTAGTGTATTGAGTCCGTTATCCTTATCCTAAGTTAGAAAGGATTTGCTTTTTCCCTGTAACAGCCTGCTCTGTCTGTGAATCAGTGGAAAAGAAAGGTGAGTCCCTCAAGTGGTATTGAGGTACACACACACATATATCAGGAAACATCAGGTAAAACTTTATTTATTTTTTTTTTTATTTTTTTGCTGCACCGGGGATTGAACTAAAGACCTTGCGCTTGCCATGCAGGCGCTTAGGCTACTGAGCTAGATCCCCAGCTCAGGTAAAACTTTAATAAGATTTTTTTTTTTACTTGTGATTTTAAAAATTGTTATTGTTTACTTAGGTAATCATTATGTTTATAGTACATAATGATTACATTCACAGTGAGGAGTTGGTACATGTCTCAATTCTTTTCTCGCCCTTCCCCTCTACCTCCTTTAAAAAAATATTTCGCCAGCATCGGATTAATTTATATATTTTATAAGTCCCTATCAAGTTAATTAGCATAAATACAGATTAACAGACAGACTATCAGGCAAAAAAAAAACAAAAAACATTAAGAATATGTAAGGTAGCAGGCATGTTGGCACACTTAGGAGGCTGAGACAGGAGGATTGCTGCAAGTTCAAGACCAGCCTGCACTACATAGTGAGTTCAAGGCCAGCTTGAGCTACATAGTGAGACCCTGTCTCATTTCAAAAAAATATATATATACATATATATATGACAGTTGTACTAAGCCAAAGTACACTTTTAGATACATTGTACATGCTGAATTACAGTGACATTTTTTTCTTTTTTTTCACATTGTCTCCTTTATTTTGAACTTTATTTCTATATTGGATTTCTTGTATAAGAAAAATCATGCAATATTCTAGCCTGTATGTCCAATTTACTTCTCTTAACATTATGGTCTCGAGATGTATTCATTTTCCTACAAATGACTTGAGTTTATCTTTCTTTATGGCAGACTAATGCTCCACTATGTATAAATACCATTTTCTTTATCCATTTTCTGGTGATGGACATACATATTTTAATTCTTTCTGCAACAAAATACCTCTAGGGCTTATTTTTTATGATTTTGATAAATCTACCTCTAAATGTCAGTCAGTTTTAATCAATTTTGATAATAGGTATGACTCAGAGGAGTTCACTTTAAAAATTGCCACCTCACACAGTCTTCCTGGTCTATTATGAAATATGCAAGAAATTACCACACTGGCCTACAGAGGTTCCAGAAAAATATAGTGCAGAGGGTAAAGTATGTTTTAAATTTTAAGTAAGCCTGTGGAAAAATTTCAAAACACAAATAGTAGGTCTGTTGGTATGCATTGCTGATAAATGTTGATAACCAGCATACTGGCTCAGTTTACTTTAAAATGCCAACAGTGTTCCCTTAGCTATTCTTGAAATATAATGATTATTTCCATTCTCCTTCTGATAGAAATCATTTGTTTTTAATTTAAGAATACCTTGCTGAGTCAAATGATCATGTCATTGGCATTAAATCTTTTTTTTTTTTTTTTTGTGGCACCGGGGTTGAACTCATGACCTCAAATTTGCCAGGCAGGCGCTTAGGCCGCTGAGCTAAGTCCCCGGCCCTTAAATCTTTTTTTTTTTTTTGTACCGGAGATTGAACTCACAAACTCGTGCCTGCCAGGCAGGTGCTTGTGACACTAAATCTTTAAGACAATCCACTCATATCAAAAGCTAGGATATAAAGGAGCCATCAAAATATCTCAATGCCAAAAAATTTTTAGGTAAGGAAATGAAGACTCTCAGTCTTGATTTTACCTCATTAATGTGATGGGTGCATCGGAAGTCACATAAGAAATGTCTCTATCAAGGCATGTCCAAAAGGTCATCAGTGACTTTTCTTGACCAAATTGTGAGCTTTCTTCTCTATCCATGTTTTTTTCTACTTTATGTATGAATGGTCATAATCTCTTAAATTGTCTTCTCCTGCCAGGAATATAAAAGGTAGTTTTTCTTGATTCTTTAGCCTCTCCAAATATATTTCCTTTTCACCAGACTTGGTGTGGTATGGTCTCAAATAGATGAGACTGATATATAGCCCTAATGATAGATTCCTACCTCCGGAGTGCAAAAGCATAGTAAATGAATGGCCCAAACTGTAGCCTCTTCTCTGAGAAGATATCAAGAGCGAATGCCACAAAAGGTTAGGTAGATACCAAGAACTTCCTAGCTATAAGAGCAAGCACTATGAAGAAAGATGATAGATGCTCAAATTATAGGCATTGCCTATCATTTTTCCTTAGAGTAGCATTTTTCCAAGTGATATTAGTAAGTGTCATTTGAGAAAAGGGTCTCTTGATCCAATACTTTTAGCAATGCTGTGTCATTGCAGAACTTCAGAGTTTCTCCCCTTCTTCCTTCCAGTTCTGAGACTCAAACCCAGCACTTTATGCAATCCTAGGCAAGCCCTCTATCTCTGAGCTATGCCCCTAATGCTTCTCAGTGCATGTACATTCTTATTTTCACTCTCTCTGTCTCTTTCTCTCCAGTGCTGGAACTCAACTCAGGGTCTACGGCATGCTAGGCAAGTGCTTCACCCCTGAGCTACAGCCCTGCCTCCCTTTTAATTTTTGAGATAAGGTTTTGCAAGGCTGCTCAAATTGACCTCGAACTTGGGACCATCCTGCCTCAACCTCTCAAGTAGCTGAGATTACTAGTATATATTGTGAATCTCCAAAGTAGATATAGTGTTTCCCAACCCAGCATCCTTTTACAGAGTATTGTGTAGTACCAAAGTTGTATAAAATGCACTCTTAGAACTGACACTGTAAAGAAAAGTGTAACTAGTTCTTTAAATTGTAGGAATAGATTTCAGGAATGCTGGCCCCTTCCTCTGTCATAGAATTCTGTCACTGTTGCTGGTGTTTCTGGAAGATTTCATCAAAGCTCCCTTTTCAAGTACTTGTTTACCATATTTTAGGGAGGGATCTAGTAGCTTTTGACTGTCCCCTGATTTTTTTTTGTCCTCTCATTCAAAATTATTTATCTTCTTGCTTGACTTCAACCACTTGTCACACTTTCACATGGCTCACACAACTCATTAGTACTTGTTTGAAGTGCAGAACATTCTGCATTAGCTTTCCATTGCTGTAACAAAATACTTGAGAATAATTTAAAGGGGGAAGTGTTTCAGAAGTTTCAGGCCTTGGTGCGCTGGCTCTCTGGCTCTGTTGCTTTTAGGCCTGTGGCGAGGCAGAAACATGGCAGACAGGCTGGGTGGAAGAAAGGTGCTCATCTCTTAACTGGAAAGCAGAGAGAAGTGAAAGAGCCAAAGTGAAAGTGCCAGGGAAAGATTCAGTCCCGGGATCATGATGCCCCTCCTAAAAGGCTCCACCTCCTAAATTTCCATCACCTCCCACTAACGCCTTCAAATTTCAAATCAGGTAGCTGCCATGAACGGCTGCCCCTCCACCATGCCTCCCTGTCTTGGAACCAGCTAAGTAGGGACTGAAACCCCCAAAACTTTACCTCCTCCCATCTGCTCATCATGGAATACTACATCAGGAACTGAACATAGGCAAGCTAATCAGTAAGCAGAAACGACCACTGTTTTTCTGGAGGTTTGCAGAACTGAAAATTATTTTGTGACAAGATGATTAAGATCATATGAGTGTCACCCGGTCATAAGCCTGGAACCTTCAACCTACTATGAGAAGGCACCCCAGTCAGTGAACACCCATCCTCTGCTTACATAAACTGCTCCAGGTCCTCCACATTCTTGG
>RJWT010041639.1:0-12281 GCA_004365215.1 Cuniculus paca
ATAGCCATGCCTCTTCAATCTCAATAAAATTTTACTTTTCATTCCTCTCTAATTCCATGCACGAAGTTAATCACATCAATTTTCACTCTCTTGGTCCTTTGTCCATATCCACCATCTTGCCTTGTGGTTGGTTGGTTGGTCAGTTGGTTAGCCAATTTATTTTATGCGCATCCACTTCCTTTGCCTGCTTGTGCATTTTATATGGGTTATGGTTATGACGTTGTGAGCACACAATATATCCTTGTTGAATAGGATTTGCCTTCAACATGCACTTCCATGAGAATAAGTAAAGTAAGTAAAACTTGGTGATCATATATTTTCAGCCCATATACACCTATAATTACAGTCAGATCCAGTAAAACTAAAGAATTTCTGCTTCTATTCTGTGGGTTTCCTATCTAATAATAATGTTGTCTGACATTATGTAGATTAGCAAGTATATTCTATTTCTCCAGATGAATAGAGCCAACTAGACATATGTGTATATCCCCAGAAAGAGAATTATTATAGAGAATAGGCTGGTGCAATATGGAGGCTGAGAATTCCCATAATCTGCCCTCTGCAAGGTGAATACCCAAGAAAGCCAGTGATGCAATGCCAATCTGAGTGCAAAGGCTTCAGAGCCAGGAGAACCAATGATGAACTCCAATTTAAGTTCAAAATCTGAAAAGCAGGAGCACCAATGGTGACAGACCCAAACTGAGGGCAGAGAAGACTTATGTCCCAATTCTACCAGTCAGGCAAAGAGATTCCAAAAAAAAAAAAAAAGAGAGAGAGAGATGCCTCTCTTCCTCCACTTTTTTGCACTATTGAGCTCCACAACAGATTGGATGATTCTCACATGCAGTGGGGAAAACAATCTGCTATACTCAGTCTACCAACTCAAGTGCTCGTCTCACCTGCAAGCACTCTCACACATTACACGCACCCAAATAATATGTAACCAATGCCAGTGAGCACCCCATGAGCCGATGGAGTTGACCTATAAAATGAATCATCACAAGCCTTTTTGATAGTTCGATGCTAATCCTCACCAACAATCCTACAAGATGCATAGCATTGCCTCCATTTTACAGAGCACAAGCTGAAGAATCAAAGAGGCGAGGCTCCACACCAGTGAGTGGCAGACCTGGGACTCAGGCCTGGGACGGGATGTCTCCGAAGCCTGTGCGTTTCCCATCCTCCTCCTAACTCCTGGCACAGAGGGTTACCCCTGCTCCCCTTCTTGACAGAGCAGCCTAGAGAAAGATTCAGGATAGCAGCCAAGCAAAAGGACTGCTCCTTGGTACGTTCAACCTCTTCCCAGGTCATCTGCTTGTCCGGGGAGCATGGGCAGAGCTATGCAAGCCCAACCAGCACAAACAAATGCCGACTGAGTTTTGGTGCAGTGAAAAGGCCATAACAGAGTTTCCTGCAAGGTCCAGCAAGAGCCCAAAACAGTGACATCTACTTTCAGGCTCAGCGCCTTTCCCTGTGCTTTCCTCTCCTTTCTTTCTGACGCCTCCTCCACCTTCCCACTTTGGCCCCACAGCTCTTGTTCCACTCTCTGTCACTGTGCAATCATTCTTTCCCCTTTGCATATTTTAAAACCTCACACAGTCCATCTCTGGAGTGACTCCTTCTCAAACTGTCAAAACTGTCCAAGATGTAAAATGGAAACAATAAACAAAAACGAATGCCACCCAAAAGTGAGAACTCCTCCA
This sequence comes from Cuniculus paca, assembly GCA_004365215.1. Classification (NCBI taxonomy): domain Eukaryota; kingdom Metazoa; phylum Chordata; class Mammalia; order Rodentia; family Cuniculidae; genus Cuniculus; species Cuniculus paca. The sequence continues at coordinate 1,704 of RJWT010041639.1, forward strand.
GTGAAGTCAGAAGTGCAAAATTACTGATCTCTCATCTGCTCTCACTGAAGATTCTATGGATGACATTTTCACCTTTGCTTTCAATGGAGAGCCAACCTCAACAGGCACTAATGCTAATGGCAAGGGTAGTCTGCACCCATGTACCCTCAGAAGCCAATTAAATAACTGAGAACAAATCAATACTAGGCTCAAGTTCATCAAGACTCACAGAACTAAGTCTTGAGTCATGAGATTAAGGCCTAAACAATAAAAACAAGAGATGTACTTCATAATTCATTTGATGAAATCTCCATTGGAACAGACTGTTAGGGGGAGAGTGGATTGTTTTATTTTTAATTGATCATTTTTGTATGTATTTTTGCACACACCCACCCATCCAAGGGACTCTTAGCATGTAAATGAGGAAGAGTCAGGCACTGAAGACTAGGGGTTCATAAGCAGCTAAGTTCAAAGGTTTACCCATTCTCTTGGCCAAGATGGTGCCAAAAGGAGAAATGGGTCAATTTCAAGAAGACTGTGGAGGAAATCATCCTGGGGATTCTGGAAACAATGTCCTCAACCAAAAACACTTATGCCAGTACCTGACACACAATAGATATTTAAAATACATTTGGTAAAAAGTAAGGGAATTTTGAAAGTTAACAAAGTGAAATTATTCAAGGTATAAAATATATTGTTACTTCAGTAATATTTTTCATTTTTCAAAATCCTGCATTAAAAGTTATGAAGCATTCATAAATGCATAGACAGAAGCAACAGGAAGATGGCAATGTATTCTTTAAATTACATCCAAGAAGGCTTTTGAGAATTTACTGTGTCCCTGTGGCTGACCATACGGCTTCAGCTGACACTAAGGCAAACTGGAGGTGGTCCCTGCCATCCAGATGACCATCTGATGACAATCCCTTGAGCAGCGAAGGCAGCAATCTGTCCTGGGTGACCAAAAGAACACACCCTCCAACATTATATCCCTATTACCCCTCACAGGGCCTTAAATTACACCATGACAGATTAATTCCTTCAGGTCCTGAAGGTTAATTGAATCTCTTAGAAAAGGTCAAATACTCCCGTGATGAGTACCTTCTTAAGCCATTATCACCTGAGATTGGACACGAGCATTAGATCACAGCTGGCAGAGAGCACACCAGACACAAAGGATGGAGAAGCTGTGGTGGGCAAGATTTCAAGCAAAAGAAGTGGAGAAAGAAGGTGTCTAAGAGCATCACTGATTCACTTTGTTTGCTATTTCCTTGGTTTTCCCATGTTGTAACCTGTTGGAAAAAAGCAAAGAAAATACAAACAAGCCTGAATCAGCACCTCCCCACATATCCTTGGCAATGTCCTTTCCAGTTCCTCATCACTGGGTTTCCAGGCCTGACACATGAATTTTCTATATTGTTTTCGGTTCCTGAACTAATTCTAACAATAACAGAAAACACCCCTTGGCACCTAGTTCGGACCATCCAGCATCCGAAGACCTTTACAAGAATTATTTTAGTTAAGCTTCACAATTATTCTGTTCTCCCTGTACAAGTAGAAAAACTGAGAGTCTGAGAAAATAAGAAACTTGTTCCAAACACCTCGCTTTAAATTGCAGAGCCAAGATTTGAATTTATTTAAGTCTGAGTCCAGAGCCCAAATTCTTAAACTCAGTACTGAAATGTCCTGTAACTCAAGTGGAAATCATTACAGTACCACTGTTAGGCTGACCCAAGAAGCAATGGTCTCGTCTTCCTGTGAGTTCAAGGTTCAGCTCAACTGAGCGATCTTGGTCCTTAAAGTTGTCATCTCTGAAATAGAGTTAATGAAATATACTTTATAGGGTTCGTGTGAGGATCAGATGAGTTAATGAAGAAGGTGTCTGGCACAGAGTAACTATTCATAAATAGTGGTGCGAGCTACAAATTCACCTGCTTTTATTCGGAATGTTTCTGTTGGTCTCTAGAAGTCAATCAAGCCTCTACTTCCTGCCTATGATAACATCTTGTTGGCAGTGGTTCTCAATCTGACTATGCATTCAAACCTCCTAAAAATAAATAGCTGGCTAGCCACTTTCTAAAGCTTCCCATGTGATTCTAACGTGCATCAGGGTGAGCACCATTGCAAATAAAGAACTATGAGAAAAGGGTCAAGGCCAAGAATGTTTTGGAGGTGATACAGGACCACCTGCATGGGTGTTTAAGTAGAGAAGTCAAAGATTCTGGTGCCCAAATGACATACCCAAATTTGAATTCTGTTATCTGGGATCCTTTATTCCAGATTCTCCCTCTTCTTAGGAACCCTCTTTTGGATTATTACTAAAACTCCATCCATACACTGGCCTCTATCTCTGAGCTTGACTCTGCCCAAAGGAACCCAAGTCTGGATTCCCTGATGAGAGGCCTTGGTTACCTGTAGGAACTCATCCCCATCAATGGTGGTGTCTTTGGCTCTGAAGCCCTGCCTTCATCCCCATAACTGGCCCTCCAGTCTTAACTCAGGCCTGCAGAATGAATATCCCACTTTGGCCTACCCCAAAAACATGCCGAGGACCAGTCTGGTCTTGCTTTAAAGTCCCCTCTAAGTCCTGGGCTGAAACAAGACTCCTAGCAGTGAGGTCTCTTCCCCAACAAAAAACAGTTGTTAGACTGTGTTGAGGATTACTGTATGCCGACCACACACTCACAATTATGAATCCTGCCCTTGCCCACACTGAGTTCAGCTGATGAAGCCATCAGTCCAGACGAGAAGGACCTGGTGCCCCTAGGACCAGTAGGATTCAGATATTCCCTCCCCTGCTCCCTTTCTTTGGAACCCCTCATTCATTGTCTTCCCAAACTATGAAAGAGCCACAGTGAAAAGGCATGCTTACTATCCACCCCCTACCCTGAGTTGGAATCTCAAGCAGTTAATAAATTATCTGGATGCAGAGAAGAGCCTTACATCCTTTTTTCATAAGAGGTGAAATTTCTCCCATTTTACTCACACACTTGTCACTCAAGGAGACTGAGCTCATAGCCACCGAACTTGGCAGCATTTCACCCTGAGACGGAAAACAAACATGATAAATTTCTCCTCCAAAGATAATTTTGGTGATGTGTATAGGCCACTGAAAATGAGGATGTTATGACTTTAGTGCTGTGATAATATATGGCAGTAATTATATTAACAAGGGAAATTACATCCCTCTTTAGCAATTTCAGCTCATACCACCCACATGAATAGTGGGCAGAAGCAAAAATGCTGAAATAGTGCTAGTAAAATAAGAACGGTATTTGCTGAATTTAGAACCTACTTTAATCACTTTTCCAAAACATATTGAGCGCCTACTATGTGCCAGTCACCACACAAGCCTAGTAGAGGATAGCAGGATGAATCAGGCAAGACCCCCAACTTCATGATGCTTACTAAACATAGTGAATATAAGACATGTGCATAAATCATTGTAATACCAGGTAGGCCATGAGAGGTGACCAGGAGAGAGAGACAGATAGAGTTCTATGAGCATTAAGAAAAAGAAGCCATCAATTCTAGATGAGAAGTATGATGAATCTCCGGCTTTCTCAGAAAGCAATCAGGCTCCCAGGAGGTGATGAATAAGCAGCTCTCCACAGTTTTCCACCTTCAAGACAAGCTGCAAACAATTAGCACTGGAAACTCTGCCCACTGACCTGGCCCACGACACTGAGCCCCCAGACACTTCAGAGCCGTATGGCCATGAAACAAATTTTGTATTTCATAGCCTCAGAAATCCTTCTAGAAAGCCTTTTATCAAGCACTTGTAACAGTGAGGATTAATGAACTATAAATAGGGATTAAATGCATGACTAAAACTCCATAATTCATTTTGAAGTTTTATTGGAACCAAATCTGAGATATTCATTCAGTTCCCTTCTCCCACCTGATCAGCCTTTGTTTTGCTCCTCTTAGGTCAAGGAAGACATAAGGAATTTCAGGAAAAATAAGACAAGGTCAGACCCTAACGGGGCTTGAAATCATAATGACGATCTGCTATTTTATCAGTTTGGTCTGATGAAAAGACCATTAGGGTTTAAATCAGATGGCAATGGGCTACATTCCTACTTTGCAGCCTACCAGTTCTGTTTATAAAAAAAGAAAAAGAAAAAGAAAAAAGAATTCCTGACTCTTTCTGGGGTAACTTTTTTTTTAATCTGTGAGATGTTCAAATCATAAGGCTATGGTAAAGGTTAAGTGATATAACATCAGAGAAACATTTTGTCTAATATCTATAAATGTCTAATGAATCTGTTGAATAAATCACAAAATGGGATTATCATAAGAACAGCATTAAAAAAAAACAGTTAAAGTCAAAGAGAGAGATCATCTTGTGTTTGGAGGGACTGGGAATGCTTCATGAGGAAGGTGTCGTTTGTAAACGACCTCAGAGAATAGCTAAGAATTTGTCTGTGTATTGTCTAATGGGCAGGGGAAGAATGTACACAGGGCTGTGCTGAGATATAGCAATGAATATTTAGAAGCCTACGTTTTTGAATGTCAAAATATTTGGCTGACTGATTCACTTCAATAAATCAGTCATTCGTCACATGTGGACCCCAATATACCAGTATACCAACCTATAATCAAAAAGTCCTTTATGTCCAGGGCAAAGAACACCAGATCAGTCAAACAAGGATAGTTGCTCCAGAATGCTGAAAGAAGAGAGATTCCAAAAAATAGTGTTACATTTCTATAATATTTTCAAAAGTTCAAACAAAAAAATCAATCCTTCCTATAAATATTGATGTAAAAATTCTACAACACAATGAGAAATAGAATTCTGAAAGTATCATGAAGGAATAAAATATCATAACAAATGGAGTTTAGATTTCAAAGGAATGCTAGAATCAAATATGATGAAACCTATTTATAAAATTCACTTTTATTAAACCAATAAAAAGAGAACATATGACCATCTCCATGGGTGCCAAAAAGTTGTTTGATAAAATTTAATCTCTACTTCTGACTTTAAAAGAAAAAATGATAAAATATTAACAGATGCCTCATTAAAATGATAAATATGTAAGCATGTATATCAATCCAAAAGTTAACACTACAACTAATGAAGAAATACCAGAAGATTTCCAAGTTCACTTATGCCATAATATTTCATGTTACCCTAGACTACCTCACTAACCAATGCAATTAGGTAATTGAAATAAATGAGATTAAAAATTACAAAATTATGATGATTTTTTAATAATACTTTCATCTAGAGACCCAAGAAAATCAACTGAGAAATTATTATAAATACTAAGAAAACTCAATAACACAGTGCTAAAAAATTAATACATGAAATCAGTGGCCTTCACGCATACACATAGTGATTAGAAGAAATGATAGAAAGAAAAACTTTCATTTAGAAAAGCAAAATATATATAAAGTACTTATGTATAATCTTTATAAAAAATGTGTAGGACTTACACAAAGTAGTATTACAATTCTTTTTCTAAACTCCCACAAGAAGTTAAAGTAATGGAAAGGCACACCAAATTCTTACCATCACATAGTTATTAATTCTCATTCAAATTAGTTTTAAAAGATTATTATGCAAACCAAAAATCTACCTTTCCAATTTAAAGTTCACAAAGGAAAAAGAAGGAAGAATAATAGAAAATTCTGAAGAAAAAATAAAACTATGATGTAAGATTAGTCCTATCAAATATTCAAAAACAAAGTATAGCTGTAAGAATTAAATAAAAAGCATATTATTTGAATACACAGATAAATAAAACAAACAGACTTAGAAAACCCTAAAAAGATCCAAATGCACATTGAAATTTAGAAACACTGAAGATATTTCATATCAGTAGGAAAAGAGAAAACATATAACAAATACTTTTGGGACAATAAAATACCCATCAAAGAAAAAGACTACCTTGGATACCAATCTCACAGTTTCCACAGTGCAACCCAAAATAGATCAAATATTTAAAAGTGAAAAATGGAACTTCAAAAATACTAGAAGAAATCCTAGAGAGATATTTTAATTTTGTTTTTATTATTTTCAAATAGAGAAATCCTTTCCAAATAGTATTTCTTTAATCTCAGAAGCCACAAAGAAAGACTTAATAAGTTTATCTACATAAGAATTTTTATATCTGTGTAAGAACAAAGTAAAAAAAAAAACCCTCAAAAATCTTAGACAACTCACAATAAAAGAATAATTCTCTAAATATATGAAAAGCATCTGTAAGTAAATAAGCAAAATGTTAATAATCCAATAGAAAAATGGGTAAAAGATATGAACAGTTTACCGGACAGAAAACAAAAAACAATGCAAATATGTGAAAAACTATTTACCTTACTGATAGTAAGAGAAATGAAAAGCCAACTAAAGCTAGATATCATTTTTTCATCTAATAGACTGGCAACCATCTCAAATGTTTAAAAAAACACTGTTAACAAGGATACAGCAACAGTTTGTCTCCAGTGAGATTGTGTTAGGATTTGTGTCTGGATGCCCACCCCCGCAAAGCCTCATGCGGTCATAGAGTTTTTTCCGAGATGGCCAAAGTTAGAGTGAGTGATTCGGGGTGCAATGCTGGGATTAGAAGTGCTGAGGTTAAGGGTGGGTGATTGCTGGATCAGTCCACTGACTGGATTGGCACCAGCTAGCCTCCATACAATGTAAGGAACAGAAAGAGGCTCCTTCTCTCTCCTCTCTCTCGTTGCTTTTGCTGTCTTCTACCACCATGAGCTGTTGTCCCTCTGCCATGTGCCATACTGCCTTGGAGCCAGCCAACTATGCACTGAAACCTCTACAAACTCTGAGCTAAATAAACCTTCTTCCAGTTCAACTTTGGGTGTCAGGTATTTTGTCTCAGCAATGAGAAAAGTAACTAAAACAGACTGTAAATTGTCATAACTACTGAAGAGAACAGTTTAGCAATATGTATAAAATGTATACCTATTGATGCAGTCAGTTTTCCAAGACGCTGATGCTGCAGACATTATAAATACAATGCATATGTTCAGTTCGATCCACGACAGCATGATCCCTTTGACACGAGCAAAAGAGATCCTTTTTGAATGATAGGACCCTATTTATCATACACAAAATAGAAGAAGAGAATGAGGGCACTTTTGTCATACAGGATCTGACACTCAGCATGCTACAACGCAAATTATAACCTTAAATATCTACTCACAAGCCTAACTGCTCAGGTCCCAGGGCAAGATTTCTCCACATTTATTGTCCTATATCTTCAAGTGAAGGCAATTGTCCAACTACTGTGGGCATACATAGGTTGTGCCACTGCAGGTCAGAAATTACCACTGCTTCAAAGAATGAAAAAATAAATAAAATAAAATAAAATAAAATAAAAGCTATAGAAGTTTTACCAAAGAGGAAAGACAAAGGAATGAACATGTCAAATCTTACTCTTGGAGAAAAAGATACAATAGATTTTTGCACTCTTTCTTTACACTTCATGATAAAGTTGATCATATATTTTTTCTTACTTTTTGCGTTTGCAGTTTTTTTTTTACTTTAATGTTCAGATTGTGATAGCATCCTCAGCAGTTGCAGTTTCTCAGTTGAGAAACTTTATCTGATATAAACTATTAATAATTACTTCTATGTTACTTCCAATTGTAGCATGTATTAGTCAGCTTTTTCATCACTGAGACACAATACCCAACACCCACAGTTTAAAGAAGGAGATGTTTATTTGGTTCGCAGTTTTAGGGAATTCAGTCCATGGTTGACTGGCTCCCAGGCAGAAACATCATGGAGGAGGAGTATGGCAAAGCAAAGATGCTTAGTTATGGCCCTTAAGAAGCAGAGCAGGAAAACAGTGTCAGAGGGGAAGGGGTGAGAGACAAGATGTAAACCCCAAAGATGGGCCTCCATGATCCACCCAGACATGCCCAGAAGTGTGCTTTAATTTAATGCCCTGGGAGTCTCCCAAGAGAATCAACTTGATACTCTACCTTAACCATCACATAACATCAGGTATTCCAGTGTGGCCCACTGGGTGGACCCTGAACACCAGAACTGAGGAGTTTTATATTTATGTTAAACTAGATTTCACTTAAATTAAATTATTTCTGTAATAAAAATTATTATTTATTCATATTTTGATTAAAATATTAAGTGAGTGATAATGGTGAGATCCAAGACATCACCCCAAGGCCTCATGCTCTCAGAGATGGGGCTTTGGGAAAGTGATTGGACCCTGAGTTGGAAGACACAGGTCACTGGGGCTGTGACCTGGAAAGGTGCATCTCCTGAGCCTGCTCCTTGTACATGAATATTCAGTCTATAATTTTTAAAGGCTATGTATGTATCTGTGTGTAGTTGAGAGTGCATAATCTCTAGAATGATACACATGAAACGTGGCTGCAGTTACTCCAGTGAAATGAGATCTCTATGAAATCAAAGACTCAGTGCTCCAGTACCAGCACCTTGAGCACAGTCAATGCTATAAATACATGTTCAAATGACTCAATCAGTAACTCAATCCAAAGGAACAAAGTAGCCACTGAAAATTTCACTCTTTATCCTTTTGTTATATGTTGAATGGGGGACGTTATATGTTGAATGCTTGATGCATTTTAACCTTCCAAATACTCCTGATAGCATCATCTAAGAACCAAATTCCATCAGATCTTGCAATTCAGTATCCTGAAATTGGAATTATCAGTAGATTTATATACATTTTAACATAGTATTACCACGTGTATAACAGGTTCTTTATTCTTAATCCATTCTAACATATGCAATGTAAGCTAAGCAGAGAAAATGTCATTATCTCTACTTTATATATTTAAAACCTGCTGAAATTTATACAACCAGTGCTGAGTTTTGTTCACATTCCATAACCAAAACAGCTGTTCTAAAAACATGCTTATGGTCGATTGTTTACATTGCTCTGGGAAGACGGCTTTGTGCTATGGAAAAAACAGTAAATTCATTTCTTCGCTGAGTGGCCACCAGCCATTAATGTCACAGCATCCATGAAAGCTAAGTTTGGAGCCAGTTCCAAATTCACACTTTATGGAGGGGAAGAAGAAGTACGGAGTTGTTTATTTTATAGTCTCTTGTGCTTAGTAATAAGCGGTGTTACATAATCGCAGTAAAATCCAGTTGTTTGGTTGAAAAGTTGCCTCTCAGATAATGAAATTTTCCCCCGAAACAATCCTCCTTTCTTTGTTTTTATTTTATTCCCTAATAATCCACTTGCCTATACTTTTTTTATGGAAAGCATTGCTTTTTAAAGATTACATTATCACATTCTTTTCTTAATTCTATAATCTTTTCAACTCTCATTCTCCTTGCATGGTGCTTTTGTAGTCTTGTATTTTCAAATCCTTTTTATGTCTTCTCCCTTTTGTTTTATTTCCATGAGAGCTTTCATTGTCGTCTTCATCTTTATTTGGAAGCCTGACCTCCCAGGAAGGAAATGAAAAAGGACAAAACCACTGCCTCGCTGCAGCGGAAGTGGCAGACAGGTGCCAAAGAGGAAGACATTTGAAAAGAAAAAGACTGCTCTAAGGCTGAATATTTTTTGTTTGTTTCCAAGGTATAATACCCTGGAAGATGAAAAATAATGACATTTACACAGGCACCTATCTAAAAACGTGACTTTGCCAAACATAGAAATGCTAAGAAGAGAAGTGCCTTTAACTCTTGGTTCCGTGTCCCACAGACTTTGCCAAATTTACTTTGAAGGCATGAGTGAGAGTATTACCCTGCAGGAGGCCAAACTTGAGCAATTAACTCTGTCTCTAGCTTGAAACCAACTTCCTTGCAAGTAAAATTCAGAATTCTGCTTGAAGTCTGTTGATGTGGATTTACATGAAGCAAACCCAATTCCTTAAAGATATCTGTTCAATAAATTAGTAAGAATGTCCACAGGATGATTCTCAGCAGAAAGATCAACAAGCAACATTAAAAATTTTGGCAAATGGCTGTTCCCTTCTCTATTTAACAGGACTTGTGTGTGTGTGTGTGTGTGTGTGTTTCAGATCTAGCTGTTTCCTTACCCTCTTTGCTGGTTTATCTTGCATCTATCTGTCTTTCCACAAGCATGGCATGACTCTTTATCCGACAATTGTATTCCAGTTACTCCATAGCCCTGAGAGCAGTCACTGTTCAAAAACAAACAATTAAAACAAATGTAGGCTGGGCATGGTGGCACACACCTGTAATCCCAGCACTCGGGAGGCTGAGGCAATAGGATTGCTGTGAGTCCAAGATCAGCCTAGGCTGCATAATGAGTTCAAGGCCAGCCTGAACTGCATAGTGAAACCCTGTCTCAAAAAGACCAAAAAAAAGTATGTTTTGCAAAGTTTTTGTTGCCTTTACAGTAAGCCAAACTGAATCTGAAAATTCATCTCACAAAAACATCAAGAGAAGTGAGGCAAGTGTGTGTGAATGTGTGTGTGTGTGTGTGTATCGGTGTCTCTGTTCAGGTGTGAGTGTGTGTGCACAAGTATGTGCGTCTGTATTTGTATATGTGTAATGAGACTATAAAAGAGAGAAAAAAATCAGTAAATCAGTTTTCATCTGCCTGACATTAGATATCTAGTTATTTGTAAATGTGTGTGATTACATGTTTCATTTTAAAAAATGAA
>RJWT010041640.1:0-12286 GCA_004365215.1 Cuniculus paca
GGAAAGTGTCGTAAGTCAGTAACAGAGTGCACTTGTGATACACGGGCTGACTGGGAGTGGCGGCTCACTCTCTCTTCCTGGAAGCCTAAGAGAAGGCCCCTTTGCACATTTCTAGCCCAAGAAAAGCTCCAACTGCAAGAGATGTTGGGCAGGGGAAGGGAAAGTCGTCTTAAAAAAAATTAAGATGTGTTAATGTACAGGTACCAACTACCCACTATGAGTGGGTTTATTGTGTACCACAAACATGTAACAATAAAAAAAAAAGAAAAAAAATTCAAAATTTGAAGGACAGTTTCTACTGGGATGCCCATTACTGCACACCTCTGTGAAGTCAAACCATCAGAAGTTGGACCCCTGTGGTGGGGTGGTGGAGAGGAACCAGTCTGCTCCAAATGCTTTTCAAACAGTATCTGCAGAACCACTTGGTTCCTCTGAGCACAGGTGAGATGGGTAGAGTTTTAGATCTACCACCCTCCTTTGTATGTATTTGAAGATTTTCCATAAGATTTCACTTAAGGAAAGGATTCTATGCTTAAAATATTTGAACCCACTGGAATAGATGATCTCTAGTGCCTCAGTCCATTCTAAGGCATGTGATTTTTATATCTCAGTAAATATAGCAGCTTACGATGAAGTTGTTTATGTTCTATTTTTTGAAGTTTCTATTTAGCCTGAGTTCCCTGTTAATAAAAGTGTCTGTACAATATATTCGTAACACAATAATCTTGGTACATAGCAACACAGTATATGACCTTGGAATGCATCAAGTTTTGTCTGTATCTTATCAATTTTTAGAATTTTTCTAGACCTAGATTTCATCAAAGGGATGAGCATTTGAATATAATAGAAAACACACACACACACACACACACACACACACACACACACACTCCATGTACAGTCAGCCCTCTGTGTCTGTCAATTCCACATTTATCATTTCACATTTATTATTTACATTATTTTATTACTCATATTTATTATTCAATATTATTATTCATGCTTCAAAAATAGTTGAAAAATTGTATCTGTACCGAACATGTGTAGTTCTTTTTGTTATTGTGATTATTATTATTATTACTTTTTTTGTCTTTTTTTGAGACAGGGTCTCACTATGCCATTGAGGCTGGCCTTGAGCTCACTATGTAGCCCAGGCTGGTCTCGAACTCGAAATGATCCTCCTGTCTTAGGCTCCCGAGTGCTGGAATTAAAGGTGTGATCCATCACACCTGGCATGTCTTTAATTATTTGAAAAACCTGATTTAAGTGATGGCATAAGACTCTGTATAAATGTGCCACCACTTGATTACCAATTTCCTTATATTGGACATTTGAAATATTTCTAATTTGTCATGATTACCAATAAAATTTCGGGGGACATGTCTACTAACAAATCTTTACATCTCTAAATGATTCTTGAGATCGCTTGCATGGCATAATTGCCAAATCAAAGTATGTAAACATTTTTTGCCAAAGGTTCTCGATACATATTTCTAAAATATCTTTACTAAAAATTTATACTACTTTATGCTTTTTTCAGCTCTGTTAGAGTCTTGGTATCATTCAATCTTTATTAATGGTATCATTAAAAATCTGCTAATTGTGAGGTGAAATGTTAGCATTTTAGTGACATCTATAATTGATCAGACTCTCATACATTAAAAAGGGACGATTTATGAAGCTTTTAAATTACTGGAGTATCTCAGGATCTCAAATAGAAAAAATTTTCCTAAAAAATAAAGGATGCAGAAATAAGAACAGGGCTAAAATTAGGCAGAATGTTTAAATATTAAAGAATGGAAAAAATAAGACTTCCGGTTCCTTTTTTTTTTTCTTTTTTGGAGACAGGGTCTTGCTATGCAGTTCAGAGTGGCCTTGAATTCATGATCCTCCTGCCTCAGTGTTTCAAATGTTTGAATTACAGGTGTACATCACCACTCAGGGCTCTCTTCCAGTTCTGATGTGACTCACTGCCAATGATCTGAATTTGTCCCCCCAAATTCATGGGTTGAAATTTAGTCACTGATGTGATAGTGCTGAGAGATGGAGTCTTTAGGAGATAATCACATCATGATAACTGAATCCTCAGTGGTGGGGTTAGAACCCTTAAAAAAAAAGACCTTGAGAAAGAGAATGTTCCTTCTTCTGCTCTTCTGACATGAGGACAGTGTTCCTCCCTTCCACAGGATGCAACAGTAAGTCACCACCTTTGAAGCAGAGAGACAGGGTTCTCACCAGACACCAAACCTGCCAATGCCTTAGTCTTAGATTTCCCAGCCTCCAGAATTGTGAGGAAAAGGAAATACATTTCTGTTCTGTGTAAGTTAACCAGCCTGTGGCATTTTGTTACAGCAGCATGAATAAAGACATTTACCTTACAGCTAGCTACCTCTTTTCTCTAACTTACTATGCAACTTGGGGCAGAATTTATGGACTTTGGCCAGAATAGTAAAAATATTAGGAAACTGACAGATAGGGCCTGTCCAGAAGGCACCTAGTTTAGAACATAGCTCAGTGACTTTTTTATTTGTTAATTCAGGATTTAGTTTATGGGCACAATGGGAAAAGGACTGGGGAAGCTGATCAATCCATGAACCCAGTACGCGACCTCCAATTCCACAGCAGGACGGTAACTGATGTGCTATCTTTCCAATGGAATGAAGTCCTGCACCCCTTTCCAAACTTGGACTAATTATTGGATCCCTTACGAGGCTGCAGACACATTTTCCCCCTCTCTGTCAATACAACTTGTGACCTCAGATATCAAGGGTGAGTTGATCCTGATTCTATTTCTCTATCTGGTTCACTATGTGCCAGTATCAACAAGCATTCTTTCTTTTAGCATGTTACAATGTTTTAAAATCTCCTTTAAAATTCTTTAGCATAATTAATGGAAGAGTAGTCACATGCTTACTCCCAATTCCCTGGTGGTCAGGTGACACACTAGTAGTGTGCACAGTGTGGGGCACACAGCTCCCATTCTATCATGTGGAACTCAGACACCAGACAGACATGGCTACTGAAAATTTTTCATTTGTGTATTCTAGATCACCAGCATAGGATTTGCTAATTAGCACATTGGTATGAAAAATGGATTTTTATTGGCAAATCTAGTGACTCCTAATTAATTTGGTGAATGTTCAAAATGATCTTCAGAAATGGAAATCGAGCAGGAATATATAGCTATGAGGCAGTTCCCTCCCTTGCATGAACTCAGCAAGGCTTGTGGTCTGTACTTTCTTTTCTTTTTTTTTTTTTTTTCTGTCTTTTTTGAGACAGGGTCTTGCTATGCAGTTCAGGCTCACCTTGGGTTCACTTTGTAGCCCAGGCTGGTCTCGAACTTGCAATGATCCTCCTGTCTCATCCTCCCGAGTACTGGGATTACAGGAGTGCACTGCCACGCCTGGTCTGTAGTCTGCACTTTCAGGGATGGCACCTGAACTGGAATGATATACTTAATCAATCTTGTTTCAAATAATTGATTTAAGGGATTTCTACTCACATGATTCTAAAAATCTATGGCAGAACCCTGTTCTAATCTGCTTTGAATAAATGTCTCTACAGAAATCTGGAGCTTAGGGCCGGGGATTTAGCTCAGTGGTGTAAGCACCTGCCTGGCAAGCGCAAGGTTGTGAGTTTGATCCCCGTACCACCAAAAAAAGAAAGAAAAAAAAAAGAAATTTGGGGCTTCATCAAGTCTGAGAACTGGGGGTTGGGTATTTAGCTCAGGGGCCTAAGCGCCTGCCTGGCAAGCGTGAGGTCATGAGTTCAATCCCTGGTGCCGCATTAAAAAAAAAAAGGTCTGAGAACTGGTCAGATAAACTGTGTAGTGCCTACTTTGCTAATAAATGTATACTGAATTAACACAGAGAGGTGTGACTGTTGGCAACGCAGGTCGATAGGACAGAGGGTCAGTCTTTCTTCTGACAAACCAGAGAAGACAGAGGCGTCACTGTGGAAATTAGCTTGGGTAGGCAATGTCTGGCTGTTCCTCTTCCCCAAACACAGGAGCCAATTTGTCCAAAATCTCCATCTTGTTGGATTTAACAGTTTGAACAGCAGCTGTGGCTCTTAAAACATAGAAGAAGAGGAAGAAGAAAAAGAAGAGGCAGAAAAGGTAGAAGAAGAGGAAGAAGAAGAAGAAAAATGAGAAAGCAAACAGAGGTTGACAACTGCTTTTAGGTATCTGTGCATAATTTTAATTTTGATGGATCTCGTCCATGTTAGACATCCACAATGAATGTAATATGGCAAGATGAACAAAGACAGCCTGTTCTGGAACTCAGAGGCACTTGGTCCCTAGTGTGGCCATGTCACGTTACTGAAAGGCCGTGCTGGCTAGGACACTGCGATCCTGATCTGCATTTCCAACAGTGACCTGTGGGCTAATCTGATGTATGAACAGGAAGAGTAGCTTCCCACCTGATGTACCCATGACTTTTTTGGTCCCTTCCTCCTGTGAAAACATTAGGAAAGTTTTCTAACTTGATGTGAAAAGCCGAAGTAGTGTAACATGCTCAAAAAAGTTCACAAAATGTTTGTTGTTATCCTATGAATTTTGTGTCTGATCCACAGTGGTACCAGAAAATGCTTATAAATTAATGAATCAGCTTTGTTTCAGACTTTAAGTTAATGGATTAAATCTATCTTTTTTGATCTGAATTTAAAATCTGTTTTCTTCAAATCGGCAAACATATCTGATGATGTTCTACATTTCTGTAATACTTTTGCTATTAATAATAGTGGTCATAGATAAAGACATTTTGAGAGTTTGCTATGTGCTAGTCTCTCAACTTTCTGTACCGTATAGAATTCGATCATCACAATGATTTAATTCTACTACTGTCCTCAGTTTTAGATGCAGTAACTAAGTCTTTCATACCCTAATTGCATTGCCCACGTCACACAGGCAGGAGTGGTTGCTTTACTTGAATCCAGGCAGTCAGTCTCCAGACTCTGCGTTCTTAAACCCCATACTACACTGCCTCCCTCTTTTTTTGGTATCAAAAAACACCTTGATTGCGTATTGTCTTCTTAAAAATATTTTTTGAGTTTTTTTTTTTTTAACAATACTGCCACTTAGAATCTCTTACTATTTATGGGGCTTATCATTAGTGTTTATATTGAAAAAAATTAGTCTATATCTTAACCTTAGCATCCCTGAAGATGAAATCTGTTGATATCTGATTCTGATAATTAAAAATAGTAATTTTGCTTATTGAGTGAGTGCTATTTGCCATGCACTTTGTGCAAATCACTACTAATTCTCACATGCAGCTCTGAGAAACAATGATTTACCTTACCATCCCCGTTTACAGATGAGGAAACTGAGGCTCAGAAATCATGTCATCTACTACTAGTAAGCACTGGGACTTGAACATGAGTCTGTGAGATGCCCAGATTGCTCCTGCTCTAAGTGGTGCTTTATTGTCACTGATACAGCATTGACACAGCTTCCTTTTAGGTTTTCCCCGGAGATGCTTCTATTGTAAGGCTTTCTATGGGACCTCTGGATGAATCTGACAGAGTGGCCTATCTGGCTGAAAACAGGTCAGATATTTGCCATAGCCCTGTTTGGGTTATTTCTTTAAACTTTCATTGGCTGTTGTCCTGGTCGCTTTCTGGTTGCTGGGCGGAAATATCAGCGTCCACAACTTACAGTAGAGGTTTACTTTGGCTCATGGTGTTTTTAGAGGATTCAGTCTGTAGTTGGTTGATGCCAAGGCAGGAAGGGCATGGTGGAAGTGTGTGTGTGTGTGGGGTGCTGCTCAGGGCCTGGCAGCCAGGAGGCAGAGAGACAAGGGAAGAGCAGGGAGAGAGATACATCCTTCCAGGTCCCACCCCCAGGGACCCACCTTTTCCAATCAGTCCCGACCTCCTAACAGCACATTCAGCCCTGAACTCTTCAATGGGCTGCTCCGCTGGTGCATATAGCACAGCCATGATCCAGTCATCTTCCCGAAGTCCAACGTCTGACTGCATAAGTCTTTTGAGGGCATTCTAGATCCAAACCCTAGTAGCTTTAGTTCTACTGACACAACCAATCCTATCCTAGGGGGAAGGTGGTCTATCTCAGTCTACATAGGACTGGGCAGATTTGCGCTGTGTTCTTCCTGACTTAGATTAGTACTTTTACCAGTAATAAAAAATTAATTTTAGCACTTGAGCTAATTGGGATAAAAAATGTGACACCCAAGCCAGAAATAAGCTTAATGAAGCCCATTAAATAATTTAACGATTACTTAATTATGTTCATTTAAAATGCAGGAATTGATTACTCTCAAATTAATTTTACCATCTCTGTACGTTTTTGAGCACATTTATTTTGAACAAAGTGAAGGATTAGTTTCATTTCTGATGGGCACTCTGCCATTAATAATTATGTCTCATTATAATGAGAAAATGTTGTGTTTTGAATAAGTTCATGTGACTATATATTTCCAGATAACAGACAGGCTTGTTCAGTGGAGAGATTTAAGCTATTGAAAGGGTCTTGCTAATTTGAATCATAAAATGAGTAAGTGGAGGATTGATGTGCTCAGTGAACAGAAATCTAGGGTAAAACTTAGTACAATCTGGCTAATTAGGGGCTAGATCAGGGTGTTCTGGAGGCTTCTAACTAGTTGGCAAATTGGGTCCTCAGAAAGGAAGGATTGAAAGTAAAGGATTCATGAGGGGCACATGTTGAATGCTTGTCTAGCATTTTTTAGAAACTTCTCCTTTTCTAACATCTCTTAATTTCTACTTGGCAGTCCTCCCCATATTGAGGTCAGAGACGCCCTTCTAGGTTCCACTGATGTAGTGTATGACCCAGTAAGCCAACAACCACTGCGTTTCATCCTTCTGGTGATAGTGATCAGAGTGGAGGTGAGCAGATGACCTGGGCCATGCAATCAAAACAAATCTCAGGACCCTTTCAGGGATACTGGAACAAGACTTTTGTCTTTAGGCGCTGAATGAAAAAGCAGATTGGCAGCTATTTGGGATCCACAAGGGAAACTCATGTTAGGATGCAACCGAACTGAAGAGAGCAGAGCCAAGAAACAAGGAAATCAGATCTTGCTGACTTTATGGAGCCCCAGGATAAAAACTGTCCTGAGTCTACATCTACACAGGACCTGGTCAGTTCCTTCTATTGTGGAAACACTTGTTGGTGGAAACTGAAAACTTCCTGGGAGAGGCGGGTCTAAAAAAAATAGTTCGCAGGATTTTTTTTTTTGTAATAACAGTTATATACTTCACGGTTTGAGAATCATAGACTTTCAGGTCTGTGAGAGACTTTTAAGTGTTTTCAGTCCTGGTAGGGATGGCACATAATGATCTGGGAAGTTGATCTGTGGTCTAAGATGAGTGTTTTCTATTTGTAAAGTGTTTCATATTCCAGTGTGTTTTCAGAGTGCTTCACATACTCATGACAAGGGTTCTCTTTGTGGGACTCATTAGGGGTCACCATGCCGTGATGAGATAGACAGGGTGACTGGGTAGTGAGGTGACATGTCTTTTGTAGTTACAAAGTTCTGATGACATCAAATCCTTGCTCTTCTACTATGTAATTTAGGCTGTTCCTATATTTGTAAAATGAGTACAACAGCTACTTTGTAGTTTCTTTTTGTTTTTAAAATGTGTGAAATTGAAATGGAGAAGGTTTATGGAAAACTGTGACTTATAGTACACAAATAGTGCATAAGTCTAGTCTTTCTTTTAGTATCATAATCTTTGCATTTATCTACATCCTCAGCCCTCTTTATTTTTATTTATTTATTTTTTATTTTGAGACAGGGTCTTGCTAGGCATTAAGTTACCAGACTTGGCTTAAACTTGTAATCTTTCTGCCTCAGCCTCCCAGAGTGCCGGAATTACAGGTGTGTGCCACCATACCTGATCATTTTTTAAAATCTTTCTCTTTTCAAATTCAGAAGATCTTGATGTGCGAAGTCTTTGTTTTCAGTTTCACTATTAAAAACTCAAGTATTTGATTCCTATGAAAATGCACGTATCTCTGGAAGATAATTTATACTTCAATGAAAATTTGAGGTTCTTAGTAATTTTTTTATGGAAGCAGTGAAAGATTGAAATAAGTAGAATTTTATTAGGAATGAGAAGTTAGATAGCACGTTTCCCAGATACCTTAGAGAGTGAGTCAAAGGAAAAGGCACAGAATAGAAAGAAATAATCTATATGTCCAGGCAAATGTTTTGAGTTCTCCTTAGGGTTTTTGAAACAAATAACATTTTTTTTAATACAAGATCTTGCTAGGTTGCTCAGGCTGGCCTTAAACTGGTGATTTTCTGAATCAGCCTCCTGAGTAGCTCAGATTATAGGCACACCCCACTGCACGAAGTTCAATAATGATGTTTTTGGGGGAGCTATTCCACATGCGAGGACTTTGGCCTCAAAAGATTAGTTACAGGGGTTGGGATGTGGCTCAGTGGTAGAGTACTAGCCTAGTACTTGAGAGACCCTAGGTTTAATTCCCAGCTCTGCAAAACAAACAAACAAATAAATAAACAACATCAACAAAAAATAAACCAAGTTTAGTTGCACAGTTTAGTTACTATGAGGCATTTTCTGTGACAGTTAAACTGGGTCATCAGTTTGTTTGGATTTAGAGCCACCTAGGGGATTAGTAAACCACACTTTTGGGTGTGTCTGGATGGATCACGGAAGAGTAACCTTGGGGACTATATCTAATTTGAGCCCGGTCCTCTTTGGCATTTCCTAATGGGTTCTTGTTCCCAGTTTCCATGAGTTGAGTGGCTTTCCTCTGTCAGATCCTTCTGCCATGATGTTCAAATCTTGGAGCTAGCTGACCACAAACTGAATCCTCTGAAAACTTGAATCAGAATAAAACTCTTCTCCCTTAAGTTGTGGGTGTCAGGTATCGTGTCCCAGCAACAGGAAAGGTGACCAATACATTTTCTGGTAGCCTCTCGGGAAAAATGAAGAGTTACATGAAAAATACACATCTTTTTATAACAAAAAGCTGACTATGCATGTCATAGGCTCTGAGAAAATTTTAAAAATTAACATGTGAATTTTTCAAACTAGAAAGAAAATACATTTGCTTACATACATAAAAACTCCAAGGAGTTACTGATGTCTTCCATAGCCAGATTCAGATGGGCAACATAAGAAACTGTCTCTCTCCATGTCTAGTTTTTTGACACTAACTTCTCAAATAGGGTGTTTCCAAGTGGTGGCAAAGATGACTTCTGGTTGTCCTAAGGTTATCAGTTTAGCAACTGCTTTACATAAATAATCTCCTTTTTTGGGGGTACATAAGATTGAATCTAGGACCTTTACAATGAGCTACATCCCCAACCTTTTTTATTTTATGTTTTGAGACAGTCTTGATAAGCCATAAGTTGCCCAGGCTGGGCTCAAACCTGCAATCTCATTATTATAGGTATGTGTCACTATGCCCAGCTCTATATTTTAATGTTTACCAGGAACAGATTATTATCTCCATTTTAGAGGTGAAGAAACTGAGTCTTAGAGAAGTTTAGTGAAGGCCACATAGTAATTAAGGACAGATCCTATTATGAATTGAATTATGTACCCCTGCAAATTTCTATGTTGAAGTGCTCATCCCCAGTGCCTCAGAATGCAATCTGTTTTGAAGTGGACCTTTTCTTTGGTAGTACTAGGGATTGACTCTAGGACCTTGCACAAGCTAGGTGAGTATTCTACCACTGAGCCACATCCTGAGCCCTGGGGTATTGTCTTCACAAAGCTAATCAAGTTAGAATGAAGTCATTAGAGTGAGCTGCAATCCAATACAATGATGTCTTTTGAAAAGGGGAAATTTGGAGGCATATATGCAAAGAGAGAAGATGGTACAAAGACACACAGGCCACCTATAAGCCAAGGAGAAAGACCCACAACAGTCTCCCCTCTTGGCCTTTAGAAGGAACCATCCCTGCTAATGCCTTGCTTTTGTACCTCACCCTTCCAGATCTGTGAGACAGTAAATTTCTGTTGCCTAAATGACCCAATTTGTAGTTCTTTACTGTGGCAGCCCTAGCAAACTAATACAGTTTTAGTATATGTGTTGCCGAAGCGAGCACAGCAACCTAATATAGAGTCCAAATTTCAATTCAGATCTGTTCTTTGTCCTACATCACATTGCTCCACAGTGTGGTCATGTGTGAGCCTTATAAGGTGAATTCATTTTCTTTCTTTGTTTTTTTTGCAGAGTTGGGGATGGAAGCTAGGGCCTCATACATGCTAGGCGAGTATTTTACTACTGAGCTACAACCCCAGTCCTGGTTTCATTTTTGGAACTAAAAAATAAACTATTCTACTGGATGAGATTCAGCAAGTGTGTTTTGTTTTCCTGAACCTCAAGAGGAAGGCGAGCATTTCCTCCAGCAGCTGTGCTTGAACAGCTCCAAACAATCCAGTGTGAAAGAAGCAAACACATAATCTTCCTACTGGGTAATTGCTGATTATAATTGAGAGAACATTTTAATTTGTTAAATTAAACTTCCACGTGTACACTGTGATGGCAGTGCTCAGTAGCCTTGACTAGGAGGAGACTTGGCTTTTCCTTTCATGGGTAACCTAAAGAACCCACATTAGCTCCGCTAATTCTCCTTCATGTTCTTGTCACATATAAGATTGCTACAATGCACTTATGGACCGAACAGCTATATTTGAAGCGTCTGTATTTTTAGGAGAGACTGTCATAAACTTTTAGGGACAGGCTGTAGTTCAAAAGGTGGCATATGTTCCTCTTTTGGCTGGCATCATAACTAGAAGAACTGATGAAACAGCAGATGATACTGAAGCATTATTGTTAGAGAGGATTAATAAGTCACTGTGGTATGCAATCGAGGTGCTTGTGTCTACTGATGTTGGCAACAAGGCATCAGTCCCTGTTTTTGTGCAACATATCTTTCAGGAGGATTTGCATGAGGACATGTTATATGCGCTTTTGTTCCCGAACAGCTGAAGAGTTATTTAAGTCTTTGAATGATTTCATATCAGGAAAATGGAATTAGTCATTTTGTATTAGTACATGCATGGACAGAGTGACTGGATGTCTTTCTGGCTTAACTACTTGGATCAAAGAGGCTGCTTCTCAATGTGAGTCCATGTACTGTGTCATCCAAACAGAAATGCTGGCTAGCTGAAAATGTTACCTGAAATTAATGTTTTACAAGGCATAATTAAAATTATCAACCACGTTAAAGTACATGACCTTAGCTCATGTCTGTTTGTGCAACTGTGAAGAAATGGATGCAGAACACACATGTCTTCTCTTAGACACAGAAGTGAGATGGCTGTCTAAAAGTAGGTTATTGGCCACAGTTTTTGAGTTACAAAAGTTGCTGCAGAGATTTCTTTTATAAAAAGTAGTCACCACTAGCAACACACTTCAGTGACATGGAATAGGTTGCAATACTTGCTTATTTGTGTGACATATTCAACCTTCTCAATACTCAATCTGTCACTTTAGAGGAGACTGACAACTGTGTTCAAGTCAGCAGATAAAGCGACTGCATTGAAGGCCAAGCTTGAATTATGGGAGCAATGAATGAATTGGAATTTCTGACGTGTTTCAAACACTAGCAGAGATTCTGAAAGAGAACAAGCTGGGGCCTTCTTTCTCCTGGCTGGTGCGTGATAACCTACCTCAGCTTTCCAAAGAATTTGAGCATTAATTTCCAATTGTAAGAGACCCTTAAGTGGAGAAGAAATGCTCTGTGACTGATTTGTGAATAAGTCAAGTGAATTAATGTTGTTCCTGTTAGATGAGGATCAACCGCTTGAGATCTCAAATGATGGTGGTCTTAAAAGTATATTTGAGACAACTTGAAATCTCCACATATTTTGAATTGAAATTAAATCAGAATACCCCAAAATGGTCACAAAAGCACTGAAAAACCTGCTGTCATTTTCAACACCCTATCTTTATGAATCTCAGTTATCTGCAGTATCAGCAACCAGGTTATGGAGTATACTGGACATAAGCAACATACTTTGGGTGTCGCTATCTCCCGTCACTCCTGAACCGGGTTCATGATAAAACCAAGGAGCCAGAGACGGTGCCAATTAGAATTTAAGAGCCTTTATTTGCCAGCTGGCAACTGGACAGCAGGACCCAAGCAGGGAGCCACTGTGCAGTGCTGAGTGAAGGGAGAGCTAGGTATTTATGTACTATAACCATACCCCTGGTGACAATGGTTACAATTAAACATGCATCTATGACATCCTGGTTGCCATCTCCATTGACAATGGTTGTAATTACACATACATCTATAACATCCTGGTTGCCATCCCTGTT
>RJWT010041641.1:0-12293 GCA_004365215.1 Cuniculus paca
AAATTAAAAATAATGTTATTAAAAAAACAAAAAAGATACACATTATTGCTTCTTTCAGTTTGTCACAGTAAATACTTTTGACAGATGTTTCCTCTTTTTACAAATATGCTAGGAAATTCTTGAGCCTTAATAATTTAAAAATAGATATTAAATATACTTATATATAAGATCCACTGAGAATACTGTATAATGAAAAAAGACAAATTATTACTTGAATACTTAACCGTATTTCAAGCTCAAACAATGTTGATAGAGCTAATCCATCTCTTTTGTTAACGTAAAAATAACTTTCTAGCTGAGTTAGAATGTTCTTGGTTTCAGATACCTTTAAGGAATGTCACTCTCTGAGACACATTAGCTCACAGGAAATAGTCACTGTACATTATTTAGCTATTTCTTAAATGGCTAGTATCTCTTGCTAGAATATAGAAATATTAGGTTTCTTTAAAAAGTAAGTTCTAATAGTTAAAATAACTTGCCTTCACCTTTGTTGTGTTTGAACAGTTGTAACCACAGACTGATGTACTCCAAAAAGAATTTTTAAAACTCAGATACTAATTTTGGTCAAAAAACTCTTAAGATGTTCTTGCATAAATTCAAAATGTTGCAAAACTCAAATGTCTGCTAAAATCAACCCTAGTCTAATACTGGATGCAAAATAAACGTGTATCAGTAAAATAGGTATGTTAACATTTTTATTTGCGGTTCTCAAAGAAGTCCCTTGCAATTAGAATACTCACCTGAGAAAACCAGCAACAGTGGTAAGCAACATAAAGTTTTTTTTAGTTACAAGAGACCAAATTTTTGTGAAATCTAGCATCTTACTCTGTCGATGGTTTACTCTGTAAGTAAGTTATTACATAAGACCTAAGTCAGAAGAACCATATTAGTTATTTTCCATTTGTTAAATGCCTATACTTTAAAAGTTGAATCATTACCCAAACAAGAATTTTAAAACACTGAGACTCTTTGAGAAAAGCATACTTTCTGCCCCATTTCACAGGTAGGAAAGTGACGCTTAGATAAACACATTCAAAAAAACAGTCATTGACTCCAGTAGCCAAATTCTCAACAGCTCTACTAAGTCTCAGACATGTTCTCAGATATAGGCAGGAGGGCAGTAAGGAAAAATAGGGAAGGAGGTGACTAAAGTGAACTGGAGAGCATATGTCCACCTAAAGGTAACTGCAGCTACTCAGCTCCAGAACAGTGTGAGCAGGTTAAATATGGTAAACTTGAGAAATCAGAGTAGCTGACAATTAAGATATCTAAGTTATAAAATCATCTGATTTAAAACTACTGGCTCAACTTTTATTTTTAAAACATGTATTAGAATTGATATAAAGAAAAAATACCCTATTGATACTGGCTAGGTATTTAGAGCAACTGGATTCTCATGCACTACTGATGGGAATCTAATATGCTATCTACTTTGGGCAATAGTTTGACATATTCTTACAAAGTTAAACATACACTTACCACTTAAAGCAGTCTCATTCCTAGGTATTTTCCCAAGTGAAATGAAAAACTATACTCACAAAAACCTGTTGCTGAATGTTTATAGTGGTTTATTTGTAATGACCAAAAACTGAAGACAACCCAAAGGTGTCTCAATTGGGAAATGGAACAGAATGCAAAGAAAAGGAATGCATCACTGATATAATTAACATGAATAGGTCTCAAAAGCATCATGCTAAATGAAAGAAGCCAGGCTCAAAATGCTACATACTATATACTTCTTTTTGTATGACATTCTGACAAAGGCAAAACCATACCGACAGAAAACAGATCAGTAGTTGCCAGGAACTGGGGGTGGGCCCAAGAGTCGACTACAAAGAGTCAGTACAAGGGAATTTGGAGGATGATGGAAATGTTTTGTATCTTTATTGTGGTGGTAGTTACAGTTCTGTATATGTTTCTCTAAACTCTCTGAACTATACACTCAAAAGAGTTTTAACTATGCAAAGTATATCTAAAACAGCAAGGGAAATAGTCAATAAATACATGAAAAAATGTTCAACATCGCTGGCCATCGCAAGAAATGCAAATTAAAACAACACTGAGATTCCATTGCAACAATGGCTACCAATAACAAATGCTGGCAAGGTTGTGGGGAGAAAGGAACCCTTCCAAATTGTTAGTGGGGCTGTAAACTGATTCAACACTGTGAAATCTGTATGGAGATTCCTCAAAAACTATAAGTAGAAATTTCATTTGATCTAGCTATTCTCCTTTTGACTTTTTTCCCCAAGAGAGTTAAAAACATACTACAGTGATGTATGCATACCAATGTTTATAGCAGTGCAATTCCTAACAGCTAAACCTTGGAAACAGCCTATATGTCCATCAACAGATGAATGGATTAAAAAATGTGGTAACTACACACAATGGGGTACTACTCTGCTGTAAAAAATGAAAAACTTAAGTCATTTGTAGGAAAACGGATACACCTTGAGACTATGATGTTAAGTGAAGTAACTCAGACACATAAGTCTAAATACTGCATGTTTCTCTTATATGAAACACTCAATATATAAAGTATGAAATAAAAGACAAATAATAGAAAAAAGCTATTATAATCTAGCGTGAACAATGTATCTAAAAGTGTACCTTGAATTAGTACAACTGTCTTATCTTTGTTATATGGTCTTTGGCCTATTAGTCTGGTTTTCAATAAGAATATATGATAATTACCTTTATAAGGTTCAATAAGATAAATAAATGAATCTGATGCTAGAAAAATAAAAGAAGGATGGAAGCGGGGGAGAAAGGAACTGAAATGTATGTACAAATGTATGTAAAAGTTCAAAAACTTTATCAGAAACTTCAGAGAGGCCACTTAGAATGGCAGAAGTTAGGTCAACAGAGTGACACACTGTGGTTGGTATTGTTAACATTGGTCCTTTCATTCTCACTAGTGGTCTACCCACTGCTGGCAGAAAAAAGAGCCTTGTTTGCTATCTTTTTTGGCAGTGAAGAGCCTTGTTTGCTTCATTTTTAAAGCGATTAAACATTGGATCTCTCTCTCTCTCTTTCTCTCTAATGCAGGAATCTCTTTTTGAAGGGATCTAAATGCTTGCTACCAACAACAACAACAAAGATGTACGTGAACCTCACTTTCTCCATAACTCAAAGTAGATGTGGAAAACGAGTGCATTCAGCCACACATAGTCTGATTTTTTTTTTTAAACTTCATACTCATGGGTTTAGGATATCTCAATATGTAAGTTCTTTAAATTCTTATTTGACCTGCTTCATTTTAGAATCTGAAACTTTGCTTTCCACGTGTGAATTTAAGGAACTTATTACTGTGTTCCTTTCACTACAAAAATAAAGGTGTGTTTTCTTATTCAGTAAAAGTCCTTCTGAATCAATGGACTTTGGCAATGCTTCTTTCTAAAATATAAATCTAATTACAAGTATTGGATGATTACTGAGATTAAAGCCTGATGATCACTAATGTGTGCACTGGTATATACTCACAACAAGGGCTTAGTGTCTATTGCTTGGTAATTCCAATTTGGAAAGTTAGAAAGCCATTGGAAAATATTCAAGAACCATATACAAGGGCAGTTTCCTCACTGACTTTTCTTACCCCAGTACTGGGAATTGACCGCAGGGTCTCACGTGTGCTAGGCAAGTGCTGTACTACAGAAACAGAACTACACTCCTAGTTCTTCATTTTAAATTTTAAGACAGGGTGCCCCTAAGTTGCCCAGGTTGGTCTAGAACTTGTGATTTCCTGCCTCAGCCTTCCTAGTAGCTGGGATTACAAGCGTCTGCCAACGCGCTCAGCTTTCAGTGATACTTTGAATTTGAAATTCCTTTTCGATTCCAAAGAGAACATAATGTTCCGTTTTTCTTTTCTCTAAACTGTAGACATCGTTTCAAGTGTGTCCTAATTACACTGCTAGAAAGTACTGTCCGTCCACTGAAACCGCCCACGAAGGCGACGGGTCGGGGCCGCGGCAGCCACTGAGATCGGCGATGCCCAGCCTAGCGCGTCCCTGGACGGCCCGCGCCAGCGTCCGGCGCTGCGCTGCGCGTGAAGCGCCCTGGGGTGGGGTCCCTCCTCACGCTGCTGCAAGTGACACTCCCTGCGGTCCCACAGGTGCAAAGCCAGGAAAGACTCTCACGTCCGAATAATGAAACGAAAAAACGTCGCCCGCGGGGGCAACGAAAGCCGCCGGCAGGGTCCGCGTCCCGAGAACCGGCGGTCGCGATCCGCGGGCCGCGTGCCGCGCGCGCCGGCACCTTCGAGGTCTCGGGGCGCCTCGCTAAACAGTTCACGGAGTGCTGGGGAGAGGGGACGGTGCCGTAAGCAAGCAGGACAGCAGGAGACGTTTACCTGTGGTGGAACAAAAGGCTAGCGCTTCGGTGTGCCACACTTGCCCTCACACAAAGTTAAACGCCACGCTGAAGTAAACGGCGGCGCTCCCGCCTCAGCCAGGCGCCCCTGGCAGAGACCTGGAATCAGGTCCCTAACCCTAGCTGCAGGACTGCGACAAGGAGAAGTGGTGACTCCCAAGGCCTGGCCACCGACACGGCGGGCGCCGGAGGAGTCGCTCTCCGCGTCCAGGAGAGATGGGGGAGCGCGGGAGTCCGGGTAGGAGGAAGCCCGGCCTGGCCTTGGCCCCGCCCCGTCTCTGGCCCCGCCCCGTCTTGGCCCCGCCCCGCCAGACGGTTTGATTAATGACTCTCCCTCTGCAGAGGGGGCGGCTCTGCACCGCCGTCCGCAGTTTAGCCCTCCCGGCTGGGCGCTGACCTGCGCCCGACGTGCCTTCGCGGGCCGGGACACCCACACGTGGCCTCGGGGACGCTCACATAAAAAGCGGGACCCACCACGGGTTAGAAGCAGCCCTCGGGGACCCGCACGGCCCTGGCCACGCAGACCCGGCTCGACGCCCCTTGCCCACTTACAGTGCCGCCGATCTCCGCGCCGCTGTTCCAGGAAAGGTGAGAATCCTGAACTGACCCCCGCCGCGCTGTTGCCGGCCCAGAGAGGTAGCGGGCGTCGTGGTCCCAGGGAGGCCAGGATTCCCCGATTCTCCCAGCACGAATGACCCGAGGGCGGCCCGTGCCACCTCACATCGCTGTCGGCGGGAATGAGCGCGCCCTCTTCCCGCCGGGTTGGCGGGACAAAGTTCCCGACTCGCCAAGTGCAGAACCGAACCGGGGCTGTGCACCCGAGAGCTTCCTTCCGTGGCCAGGTGGCCCTTGCGCCTCGTTTATTCGTGGAACCTCCACTGCGCCCGCCCCACCTAATCCCAAGGAGCTCAGAAACTCAGGACCGACCGCCCTCCCCAGACCCCGAAAGGCCACACACGCCCCAGGCGAAGGGAACACGGGTCCGTCGGGCAGTGCGAATGTTAGGGCTACGCCCCTCGACTTCACCCCGGCCGCACCGGCCCACACCACCCCTTTGGTCCTTTGCAGCGTGCGCAGCGCCGGACGGCAGTATGGACCGCGGCCGCCAGGCAAGCAGCCCGTTGGACGCCAGCGCTGAGCCTGCGCCCCCAGCCTCCAGCACCCGAGACCCGAGCCCGGGGCGTCCCGGGCCGCCTGGTCCCGGGGTCGGTGCGCGCTCCGGGGGCGGGCGGCCGGCTGCTGCGAACGCGGCGCGGGAGCGCAGCCGCGTGCAGACTCTGCGGCATGCCTTCCTGGAGCTGCAGCGCACGCTGCCGTCGGTGCCACCGGACACCAAGCTGTCCAAGCTGGACGTGCTGCTGCTGGCCACCACCTACATCGCGCATCTTACCCGCAGCCTGCAGGACGACGCCGAGGCGCCGGCGGACCCCAGTCTGGGTACTTTGCGTGGCGACGGCTACCTGCACCCAGTCAAGGTAGGCAGGCCGAGTGCACTGTGGGGCTGGAATGGGTGGGGATCTGGACATCTTGATCCTGTTACTCACTGGCAGGTGCCACTGACCTCTCACCCCTACCGAGGGTGAAGGGGAGCAGACTAGCAAAGTGACCAGGCGGCAAACCCCCCACTGCACTAGACCGCTGCTTAATTCTTCACTGGTACGGTAGTGCAGGATGTGGTCCAAGACTGGGTGCTTATGTAGCGGTCTCTCCTGCTACTTCCAGGTTGGCAGCCTAAGGGTTTTTGCACATTGTAGGGCTAGAAGTGAGGGGCTTGGTTGCACATCCTCATAATTTGTAGTATCTGAATTACATTTATGATCCTTTGAAAGTTTTTAAGTGTGTTTAGCTTACGTAATTACATTTCCATTGTATCTTTAATGGAATGTTTGAAAGGTTTTACAAATTATTTAAATAGAGTCTTGGAATTATCTGCTCCTAAATAAACCTACGAAAACACTGTCGAGAATTTTTTGGTAAAAATAGTAGGAACAAATAAGACCATTCTGCATCCTCAAAGAGTAAAAGTCCAGTCGATTCAAATAAAGGTTAAATATCATAGACTAGAGAGCTCGTAACATTAGAAAAACTATATTTTATGTCATTTTCATAATAAATTAACGTGTTGAATTGATTAAATGCTGTATTCATATTTTGAAATGTATAAAATCAGTGAAAAGAATCCAAGTTGCATAACGTTTTACGTATAGGTAGAATGGCCATTTAATATGGTATATATGGCTGTGCTGTTTTACCAGTGTTGCAGCAGTCTCTGCATTGTCCTTTTCTCCTAGACTTGTTTTGAAACCTTCCATTGATCTGGTTTTCTTTTCAAAATATATGATCTTCTTTGTATTTGCTGAACTTAAATTTTCAAATTTTTGTTCTCCCATTCTGAAGTATTTTAACACACACAAATACAAAATCAGGACTTAGCCTTAAGTCTGTCAGTGTCCAATAAATTATTGGATGATCATTGTTGAAATATGATAAATCACACTCTAATATTAACTGAACTTACAGTTGGGTAAGGGTTAACAAAATTTATTTTGCAAATATAGTCTACATGATTTAAGCCCTTTCAAATATTACATATAAAAGAATGAAAGACCATTACTTATGATTGACCTTCATCCTGTAAATGAGTTTTATCTCAACTGAAAAGTCACTCATTCTCAAGGCTTTTGTATTAGTGTGCATCAGATTGCTATTCAAATATACTTTGACTTGACATTTGCTCTAAGAAACTTTTTAACATTAAGTAGATTTTAATACAAAAAACATGTTAAATGCTTCCTTTGTGTGAGATATAATTCAGAATGAGAAATCAAATTTTCACCTTAGTGTTTTCTTTAAGCGAATAACGTTAGAAGCATCCATATTCAAATGTAACAGTAAGCATAATAAGCGTTTTTGTATTTGATTCATATACCAAATGTTTTTGTAGTTATACTATTTTTAAAAAAATTAAAACTCATTTGTCCTCTGAATCAGTTACTGATTTTTAAAGACAACTCTGAACTCCCTTAACCCCAGCACTCTGGGAAGCTGAAGCAGGAGAATCCCAAATTTGAGCCCAGCCTTAGCAATCTTGCGAGGAGACACTTTCTCAAAAAAAAAAAAAAAAAAACACAAAAACAAAACAAAACAAAAGGCTGAGTGTGAAGGTCCTGGGGTTTGATTGCCAGTACCACAAAACAAAATGATAATTCTGAAGATGATAGAAGGCCAGATTTTTTAAAAAATGAAATTGATTGTAGTCAATAAGATATTTTAAAACAAAACATCTGAGTTCCCATTATGTGTAAAGCACTATTTGAGGGCAATGAATACAGTTATGAGTTAAGACTCAATGAACAGTTATGAGTTAAGACTTACCCCCTGCCTTAAATGAACATATTACAGAGATGACAAAAATATTGTATAAACAACAGTAAAATCTGTAATGTAAAATGTTACATTTGCACTAAAAGAGCTATAACTAGGGGGAGTGAAGGTTCAGAGGAAAGGTATTTTACATACATAATTAGAATTCCTGTTAATACATTATTTACAGACACTGACAAAATGGAATACAAAAGTAATGAAAATATTCTAATCATTTTTCCTTTTTGAGTAACAAAAAGTTCATTGTAAACTATTAGTAGGTGTCCTAAATTACTTTATTTTCATTTACCAAGTCCTACTCTGATAAGAAAGATCTTTTAACAAACATTACAGTGCTGTGATTTGGAATCATCAGTACTTATTGCCAGTATTATTAGCATGTTAAAACTGTTGAGGACTTACATTAACAGTATATCAAATGAAAGCCTGGGGATGTTGCACATTTAGTAGAACTTGTACTTAGCATTTATGAGGCCAGTATTATGTCCCCATCATCCCCCCAAGAAACTGTCAAAGAAACTGGCCTCCTGGGGCATGGCCTAACCTTATTTTAATCCCTTTGGAGTACTACTAGTGAGAAAGTATATTTTAGAACTTGACATTGGGAAAAAAGCACAGATGTCTCTGTTAATTGCCACATCACTGAAGAATCATTGTACATAATACCAGTAAACAAAATTTTAAAAATAAATACAGGATTTTGGTTGGGGAGAGGTCATTTAACTCTCCCAAGAGTACATTTGTTTTGTTTTGTTTTGTTTTGTTTTGTTTTCTAAGAGTACATTTGTAAGGTCTTCAGTTCAGATTAATTTTGTGAGTTTGCTAGATTTTTCTAAGTTTAATGAAACTACATGGTTTTTAATATGTCTTAGTAAAGAAAGGAAAGTTCAGTATTTGTATTGATCTACACAGTACTAAACCACTGAAAATACAATGTAAATCATTCAGTTGATTTTTTTTAGAATGTTGGTGACATGCAACCTAACCAATATTTTATTTACATTTTCATTTCTGACACTTAAAACTGTTTATGAGTCTAAATTGGATAAGATCATTACAGACCTTTTTGAAAATTAAGCGCACAAAATTCTTATAAAGGAAAGTTTCATTATTTAAAAGGCCATGGAAAATGAGGCAAAAGTTCACATACACATTTTACGTTTGCTCATGAATTACTTACTTCTAGCAAGGATGTAAGGACCAGATGCCTTCATTTGTCTTCATACTTTGTTGAATGATTTAGAGCAATTTTCAACACAGTGGGACCTGGGTAGTACATATGAGAACTACCAGGGAAGCATTCAGTAATATTTTTATTTTATTTATTTTTAGATGTATGTACTTAACAAATTCTCAAATTGCATTTGAAATTTGAGCAAGAAATTCTTATGCTTATAAAAATGAAGCAGGAGTATAAAATGTTGAGAAGCACTGGTTTATAACATCGCCAAAAATCTTGTACTTTGAAATTGATGATTTCTGCCCTGTACTATTCATCACATATATTAGTCTGCTCTGGCTGCCACAACAAAATACCACAGACTGGATATCTTAACAACATAAGTTTATATTCTCATAGAATAGAGGCTAAGAAAGTTCGAGATCAAAGTCCTGTTGGGGTTTGATTCCTGACAGTGGCTCTCTTGCCAGCTTGAAGATGGCCTGCTTTTTGCCATGTTCTACATGGTATCTCCTTGCTGGTGCATGCGCACTTAGGAAGGAGGAGGGCAGAGGGAGACAGTGAGAGGGAAACCAGCTCACCTGTCCTTCTCTTCAAAGTCCACTAGTCTGTAATGACCTAATCTAATTCCAATTACCTCTCAGTTAATCACTTTAGGGTTTAGGACTTCAGGATATGCATTTTGGGGGAACACAGAACATTCAGTCCTAATACCATCGCATTGGGATCTTTAGTAAAATGCAGGACTTAAATTTGATCTGACAATGCTAGGTCCTGACATAAAAGATGAGCCACAAACACTTCAGTTTAGTAGCCTGTGCTAGAACAAGAGCAGAAACAGTGATACACCCTAACTATTGTACATAAGAATGCACATTTGTGATTTTTAAATAAGACCCTGAAATTAATCTGCAAAAACAGTAGCATGGTGTTGGTCTTATTACTATGTCAAACATAGCATACAAAGTTATTTATAGGGAGACGAGGAGTGGACTACTTTAAATTCCAAGTAACACAAATTTTATATTTTATGTGTGTTTAAAATGTGGGTTCTCAGCCAGAATAATCTGAATTTAGGACACTAAATAATCTGAGTTACATGGCAGTAAATTCACCTATCACACCTAGAGACATTAAAATAGTATTGTTGTTGGATGCCACAGAGAGAAATTTTCCAGATATTATCACAAACCCACTTATTACCCTCTTTTGTTAGTTTTTAACTAGCATATTAAAGTTATAAGTATTTGTGGGGTACAGTGAGTTATTTCAACCCATGTGTACGTTGTGTAATTTTCAAATCAGGGTAAGCCTATTTATCTCTTCAAACATTTATCATGTCTTTAGGTGAAAACATTGAAAATTCTGTCTTCTGACTTTTTTGAAATATAAAATATATTATTATCTATAGCCACCCTACTATGCAGGAGAACACCAGAACTTAAAAATATGAAAGGCCTCATGAGTTTGCA
Source organism: Cuniculus paca (assembly GCA_004365215.1). NCBI lineage: Eukaryota > Metazoa > Chordata > Mammalia > Rodentia > Cuniculidae > Cuniculus > Cuniculus paca. Next base: position 10,405 of record RJWT010041641.1, read on the forward strand.
TGTCATCTCTGCTCAGGGGCCATGCTAATCTTGTATGCATCATTACAATTATATATAATTTTATGTATAGTATATAATTGAACTATCATTCTTTACAGCTGTGTTTTACATTTAATTGTGTTTTAGGTTTAGTTTGAAATTAAAACATTGTGAGTACATATATTTTTCTACACTTCATCTATATTTACTCTCCATGACTTCTTGCAGTTCTTATTTATATGCACACATATTTTGAATTATAATCAAAGTCAATATATTTTTACTTTTATTGTTAACATTAATAAACTTTTTCATGCTATCCTTTAAATTTCATAATTATAATTGTTACTAATTGTATGATATTGCAATTTCATTGGGGTATTTGGAATTTTTTAATATTACAGACATATGTTATATATGTTATAGATACTAACTTTTGGTTCTTATTTCAATATTCTTTTTTCAGAAATGGCCCATGCGCTCAAGATTATACATCGGTGCTACTGGTCAGTTTCTGAAGCATTCTGTCTCCGGTGAAAAAGCAAATCACAGCAGCACTCCAACAGACTCACAGCTTTAGGCTGTCTCCTAGTGGAAGCTGGTAGAAGTGGTGGCTATTGTTTTTAAGTACTATGAAATAATTCTATATTTATTACATCAAGCACAACAAACACCATTTCTGAAAGTTTACACTATAATGTACAGTTAAATTGCTCAGATTTATCTGTCTAAAACATGAAATGAGTCTTGTATAAAACCACTGCTTATCTGTTCATTGAGTCGCTGCTAATATAGTACAAGAGAAACTATTAGAAAAAAGAAAAGACACATAGCAAACAAACTATATATATATATATATATATATATTCACACACACATATTCTCTCCAGAAAATGCACACATTTTCTGTAGTGTATCTATTAGAGATTTAAAAGCCAATATCTATCAGTATAGCCTTTCTAGTATTTGTTTATATACCAGTATTGCATTTTTGTGGAAACCAGCTGTCTAGTTGGTCTAAGAAACCATTTCAGCTGGAAGATGCAAGATCATTTATTCAGTTTGGCTATTATATGTGTAAATATTGTTGCAGTAACTTCTATAACTAGTTATTTTTCCTTTCTAGAAAACTTGGATTATAAGACAAGACACAGTCACCTTTCCAGAAGTTCAGTCAATATTCAGAGATGACGTATAAGCCTCCAGGTTGTGAGAGGTACTAGAAATACCTACAGCCAGTATAAATAGTGGTCCAGGAGTCACTGGGCTGCAGGGTTTGTCAGCCTTCCTCCTGGTCACACCTTCAGGTTCTAAGCTAGATAAGCAGATTTAGCTGTAGCCACCTTGGAAAGACTGGAATTTGTAAGACTTAAATGGGGCCTTGAGTAAATTCCCATGACCTTTCTTAGTCAGTGATGGTGTCAGGCTCCTTCTTCCCATGTCAGCTGTTCACAATCTACCTCTTTGGCCATTATGAAATGAGGGAAATGTTACCTAATTTGGGGAATTCTGGCACTGATCTGCACCTTGAGGGTGCCTAAGGACCCCTCAGTTTTCCTGAAACACGGTTTCCTGAAACTCAGTTTTCCTGAAACATTCAGAGTTGAGCAGACCCCCTTGAATCTGCACGAGTATGAATCTCCACCAGTAGGTCTCTCCCACTGTACTGCACCCCATTAAGTGTCCAGAGTGTAAAAGGTCTGATTTACACTCCTGGTTTCAATTTTCAGCAAGACCCAACCAAAAAACAGTGTTTAGTAGTAAGGCTTGGCCTTTGACAATATTTTTAAAAATTTCTTCTTGTCTGATTGCAAATGTTTTAATGCCAAAGAAGTGTTATTTCTTTCATAGATTATTTTTTGAACATTTTATTCAATTGCTAAATATGCTAACAGCTTTAGTTAATTGGA
>RJWT010041642.1:0-12290 GCA_004365215.1 Cuniculus paca
GCAACAAAGTGACTTAGGGATTGCATATAAACTTGGTCTATGTTCAAACAATGAGAAATGATAATTATGAAAGCATGATAGAGGACCCTAAATACAAGAACAAAACATTATTTTTTCTTACACAAAGAAGCACACAGACTTTCAACATTTTAAACAATGCTTATGAAATCTTTTTCCTCTTTCTCAGATTATGACATTGAGAGATGGATCTTTCTCAAAGAGGAAGAAGACTGGGAGATGAAAGGAGAGGAGAGAGAAGGGAAGCAAAGGGGATGAAAAAAGGAATCAAGATGTGTTGTGTACATGCATCAACTCCACCAAAGGAATGTAAACGTTGTATATTTCAACTATCTACAGAATTTAAAAAATACAAGAAGAAAGGGGACCAAGAGATGGATAGATGAGAGATGGAGGGAAGGGAATAGAAATTAAAAAAGGAAATGATTATTAGTATATGATAGAGAATTGAATTCATGATGATAAATATCTTTTCAGATTCCTGACATTTCTTAGCTTCTCTACAGCTAGTAATTCATCTCAATTTAATGCTTCATACAACTTAAAATACAGTTCAGTGTAATGCCAATGTATCTTAGTTTGAGCATCTTGTATCCAATTTATGAAATATCACTTATTTTTCTGGAACTGAATACAAGCTAGACATAATCACCTTTTCTCGAGTCACAGATACTTTGGAATCCTCATGTTTGATTAGTGGTGAATAACAAGTTCCATTTAACTGTATACATCTTTTTAAAGTAAACAATCTCTCTCTTCCTTTGATATAGGCAGAGTTTCTGAAAACGAACCAGAAAGTATGATTACATTCTCCAGTATGCTCTGAACCTTAGGCCCTTCCCACAAAAGAGCACCTGGGAAAGCCACAGAGCAAAGACATAAAGCAGCTGCAAAGAATGCTTCCTGATACACAACTGTAGCAAAAAATAAAAACTTTCTACAGGGAAAAGGAAATATTTCAGGCTTTCTGTTCCTTGTCAGAATACAGAAATTATAGATTCAAAGTCCACACACACACACACACACACAAACACACACACACACTGGTAACATCACTCAGCAAGCAGAAATTGGAGAATGAATAGTACAGGAAGGGAAAGCTATAGTTGGTCCAACTGGTCATTATTACTAACTTGTTACAGAAGATGTGTTGGAAAAGAACCAACCTCCCTCTTGTTCTTAAACCAAAGAATGGAGTAAGAACAGTGGATTTCAAAAGGTCAATTGAATCCTTTTATAAAAAGCATGCCTTTTGAACAATCATAGGACAGAATTTTTTATAGACCAAAGCTTAGTGAGAACAATGCGCCTCTTTTGAAGAAGTATGGAAAACAGAATCAGCTGAGAAGAAGATCACTGAATGAAAAAGACCATAGACAACATGGAAGCTGAGGACACAATGAGATAAGGTCAAAGGCATTATCATGAATTCTTAGGGAAGACAGATAGCAAGTTAACATTATAATAATATTACACATAATGTGCTAGTTTAATTAAATGGAACACATCGCATAACTCAAATCATAAGGAAGTTTTGCCATTCTCAAAAAATTCTATTGTGTTTTCAGTGAAAAATCCATAACTGACTACAGGCAAATTTCTGGTTCCCAGTGCAGTTCCGTCATGATACCTATATCACCAGACTGTCCTGCACACTGATTCATAGCCTACAATTGTACCTGGGACAAATGAGAAAAGCGGGAGAGATATTTTCTCTTGGAGAAAATGTAGGCCTTGGAGTAAGTATGTGAATAATAGGGTGATATTCAGCATGAAAAGCTACTGACACAGATAATTTAAGTAAACATCATTGTTTCAATTATTTATCTAGAAAAATAACACACATAGTAGAAATAAAGATGAAGAGAAGGGACAGCAAGAAAAAGAAAATGAAAGAAACTTTTTAAAAAAATGATCAAGATGTGCATACTAGTCATAATTTTTTATTAAATACTGAATTGGTCCTCCTTGGCTTATTGCACTAACAAATTGTTCTTGGTGCATCCAAATATAGACTTTAATAAAAATGTGAAATTAGGAAACTAAAAACAAAATAAAACGAAGATTATCTCCTTTCTTTTTCAGTCCTAAGTAAGTTTAAGGTAAAATATTGCATATTAAACAGACTCTGTGCAAATTATAGACCTTGTGCAGGTTTTCTTTTTTCCTGTTGAAACCAAAAACATTGTCTAATTGTCCAATCTTCTAAGATGCTCCTTGATATCTTTGTATCTTCCTATATTTTTCTTGCTCTAGGTATTTTTCTTTGCTGTATACTCTTTATTCCATGATTTGAGAAAAGTTTCTCTATTCTACATTATAATAAAAATAACACAAGAAAAACAACTTAGAGTTTAGAGTGGACTTGATGAGGCTCTTTAATCTGGTTCATGCATGCATCTTCTTTTTCCTTCTTCCTTCGTGGCTAATTTGGTCCTAACAAAGAGGATCACTTCAGAAACAGGGAAGTGTCTGGGCCATGTACAGACTAACTGTGATGGAAGCAAAAAACCTTAGCTTTTTCTCAAGAGAAAAATACAAATTTGAGGTTTTACCTAAAATCGTACCTTTGCCTGGTTTACTGCTTGTCTCTGTCTTGCTTTTCTGTCCTTATAGGTTTCTCCTGGAAGCATTTCCCTCTTAATCACTTATGTCCTTGGTTCAGGTTCTGCTTCTGGATGAACACTATCTAAAGCAGAGGAAAAAAGAAAGTCTAATTTTAAATTTGGTTATACTTACCAGTTGTTATACCTGGCATTTAATCCCTAGGCACATCAATGTCCTTTGTAAACCAAAATCCATATCTCTTCTCAGTTTATAGAACTGTTATGATGAAAGAAGCTGATGCATGTGTAGTTCTTAACAAAGGCTCCAGTGTGGAGCAGGCACTCAACAAATCTTAGCTGAATGTGAATACCTACTGGCATGCCTTCGCTTTCACTATTTAAAGAATTTACGATATTATTTTTAGTTTATCCTTGCTCCTCACCAGCTGGTGCACTAGATTTGTATTTATTGCACAGACTCTGTTTGGCTTTTGCCTGACTTATTCAGCTCTTTTCCCCTTGTTTTTGCATTGTTTTTAGCAGATGTTAGTAAAAGATAAAATTCTGTGGTCACAGTCCTTCAGGCTTGACCATTACATGTGGGACTGGATTATACGAATAACCGTCATCATTTGATTCATGCAGATTAACAAATGAACCAAAGAAGTTCAAGAGGTGTTTCTGGATCGCAAAATGATGGCTGTTTCCTTATACGAAGTAAAGGGAAAGTTTGAAAAGTTGGGGAATTTAGGCCCCTCTAACAAAGGACTGAATTTAACTTAGTTTTCTCTAGCTCCTTGCTTGTATGGACTATGCATTTGAAAATACATTTACGTAGCACAGTCATTTATACCCTGGCATACGCTGTCTCCTTTGTTTTGAGGGAATGGAATAACACACACACATAGAAGCTTCACTTTATTTCTGGGATTGATTTGTGTACTGAATTTAGAGCCCTGAGAATTGAAAATACTTTGCACTTGGTTGGAGAAATTAGTCACTCTTGGAGGTGATGAATTCACCATAAAATATGGGGAGCTGGGCAGCATTCAGTGATTTGTGAACCTTTAATAAATTAGTCAGGCTTATTTGTATAATTGTCTTTCCTTTTATTCCTGGAATAACTGAAAACAAAAATTAAAAAATAGTAATCATTTGATATTCTCAGATCATATAATTTGGAATAGTTAAGACATCCCACTAATTCTCAAATGTCACAGTCCTTGAAATAATCATGTGTTAAGAGTTTCGGTTTTAAACATATGTAGGGTTTAATGGCATTGATTTTTCAGTTCTATTATAAACACTCTTCTGTTCATGAATTCTATTAGCATGCATTATTCAAATGTTATTTTTATTTACCTTCAGCTGTTGACGAACATAAGAAAGAAAATTTTCATAAGCATAAAATTTCATTTAAATTGTTATGCAAACAGTAAGGAATAACAATCCCCTTTTAAAAAGATAACAGTCTTAGAGCTAAAAAAAAATCATCACAAGGCCAAATTATAATGGTTAAGTGGCCTTGTTTCAGTGATGAGATGGTAGAAAACAAGCATTTGAGAATTGGCTATTATCTTTCTTGCTTACTTTGATTTTATACACAACACACATTTGATGAGTCTGATTTGATCATTTTTCTCTTCTGTCCTGAGAAAGATCCAGATTTTCTTCTGAGGCCAAAGGTAGCTCAATGTGACCTAAGATATGCCCACCCTGCTTCATCACTTCGGCTTTCATCACCAGTCTTTTCCAAATTTTATAAAGATCTAGCAGAGCTGGGTGATGACACAAGGGACTGACAACAACATATAAACTCATGATGGACATTGTAGACAATTTGGAGAGAATCTGAAGAGAACCATGGCTCTGAAATTTGAGAGCACACTGCATAATCTATGGCAACTTAGGAAAACGACTGATATTGCTGTTTAGGTAGGAATTTAGAAAAAATAACCATTGTTTCAGTGAGGGATAAAATCTTGTGATTTTTATTTTCTAAATGGTTTTGTCCAAGATATTGAAGGTTACATTATAGAAAGAGTATAGTCTTCAGACATTTGTAGAAAGGGTATAGTCTTCAGAATTTAAATAGACCAGAGTGTAGATTCTACTTAGTCTATTCCAACTGAATGACTGTGAGCAAATGAATTGTGTTCTTTCAGAATTTCTGTAAATACTAAATGAGAAAAAATATGTGAAGATTTTAGTAATGCAGAAGTGTTTTTGATTCAGCAAATACACGTTAGAGGTTATGAACTTTACTGAATAATGGTATATGCATGTATGCAAATGTCATAATAAAAGTCAATATCCTGTATAATTAATACACAATAATAAAAACATTGTTACATAACAGCATGGTACTGGCAAAAAAAATAGACTCAAGGATCAGTGGAACAGATTAGAAGATGCAGAAACAACTCCAAATACACTCAGCCACCTTATCTTTGACAACGGAGTTAAACATGTTCACTGGAAGAAAGATAGGCTTTTTAAATAATGGTGCTGGAAAAACTGGCTTTCCACTTGCCGAAGACCCATTTCTATCACCATTCACTAAACCAAAATCAAAATGGATCAAAGATCTAAATATTAAATCAGAAACACTAAATCTGCAGGAAGATAGACTAGGTAGGACTCTTGAAGACAAAGGTGTAGGCAAAGATGTCATGAATAAAACCCAAATGCATGGGAAATACTATAAAGAATCAACAACTTGAATCTCATTGTATTAGAAAACTTTTGTACAACAAAAGAAATCACCAAAAGAGTCAAAAAGCATCCCACAGAGTGGAAAAATTCTTTAGCCAGTTGTCCCTCCAACAAAAGAATAATATCTAGAACATATAAAGAATTGAAAAACATCAGACCCCCAAGTTTAAAGACCCAATTCAAAAATGGGCATGTGATATGAATACATAGGCCTCAGATGAAGTAGAAAGAGCAAATGAAAATATGAGGAAGGAGAGCTATAGAGGTGGAAGGGGGAAAAGAATAAAATGATGCAAGAAGGATAAAATGGAAGCAAATTTTTGTAAATGTAGGGAAGAAGAGTTTAAGGGAGGGGAAAGAAATGAGGAAAAAAGAGGAATCAAGATATATCATGTACAGATACAAATTCCTTATGATGAATGTGATCATTATGTTTTTCTGAATTGTACCAATAAATTTAGTAAAAAAGTAAAAAGAAAGGAAAGTTTGCACTAAAGAGCCTAAATAGTGATGTACATTATTCTCAAAAATGCTTGATCATTCTTTATCAAAGAGTTTAGTTTCCCTTGAAAGAAATATGAAAACCTTTGTTGGAAGAAAATATTTAAATGTTTCAGGATCTAATTTCATATTCTACTTTATAGTAGATTTTTAATTGAGTTGTTTATAGAGATTTTTGTCAGGGATCAAATGACATAATTTCTGTGATAAAAGTTTTAAATTCCACCTAAAATATTCTTAGTATGCCCCTCTTGTGGTACAGGGTATATCAAATAAGAATCACTGAATAGTGAAAATGGCACTTGGGGACCAGAAATTTGTGTCTTCTGTTGACTCTGATAAGGGCTAGCTTCCTTATCTTGAGAAAACCTCTTTCCCTGTCTGGTCATTAATTTTGTCATTTGCCAAGGAAATAGATGGGTGTATTAGATGGCTTCCAGTGTTCTTTTCTTTTTTTATATTCTGTGGGTCTTTGGTAGCTCTTAATTAGAAAGGCACTCCACAAAGTAAAAGCTCCTGGAAACCCCCTGACGGGTATCCCCCATAACTAATGACAGGACAGAGGAGACATAACTGGTCTTCAATTGCCTAAATGCTTACAGACCCCTCCAGTTCAAATATTGAGGTCCTAATTGCCAATAGATGATATTAGGAGGTAAAGACTTTAGGAAGTAATTAAGTCAAAGGATGAAGCCATCAAATTGGATTAGCATCCTTTGTAAAAGGAGCCCTAGAGAGCTCTGACCTCTCTTTCCACCATGTATTGCCACTACTCTTTCAGTTTGCTGCAAGTTGGAATAGGGCTTTTTACTGTCTCTGTATATAAGTTTTGGACTTTCAACCTCCGGAACTTTGAGAAATATAGTCCAGATGTTCATAAACCACCAAGTGTGTGGTACTTTATTTTTTTTTCTTTTTCTTAAATTTTAAATTTTTTTTTTTTTGGCATACAGGATCTAAGTAGTTGACCTCTAACTCTTGCTCTTGGTGATTTTCCTGCCTCAGCCTCCCAAATGCTGGAATTACAGGTGTGAGTCACCATGCCTGGCTTGTGGTACTTCTTACAGTAACCTGAAGTAAAGCACTGTCCTTCCTTCCAAAAAATTGCCCCAGAGTTTATCAAGATTAAAGTTTTAATAGAAAGCTATTAAGTGAGAGAAAAATGAAGCAGAGGTGGAAGGAAAGAAATTAAAATGAGGTTGAGGAAGACAGGATGAAGAAAGAAGAACAAATCAAGAATAAAAAAGAGAGAGTAAATGAAAGGAGGAGGAATGGAAAGAAGAAATGGAGGGGAGAGGGAAGGCAGGAGAAAAGGGCCTTGCATCTTAGTGGTCTTTTCTTCTTTCAACTACTCTCTCTCTTCAATAATGTAAGTTTGCAACAAATTTAAGGGATAGGAACTTTCTTTTCTCCCTTCTGTTTTCCACTACTAAACAGATAATCGCTGACCCTGGTGTCTCTTGCAGATGCTCAACGGTTTGCCCCAAATCAAATGAATTATTAGAGGAAAACATAGGAATATGTCCTTCCACCCAGCTTCATTTTGTAGGGAGGGTGACCTCTATTCTTCTCTGAAAGTGGATAGATATCATGGAAGAAGGAATAAGCTGGCAACAAAATTCATTTAAAGCCCTAGATTAACATCATATAGATGAATAAAATACAATTGAAGATGATGAGACTGAAGTCTGGGGGTAATCCCTGTGTAGGGGTAGGCAGTAGGCATTCCTGTGGGGATTACACAGAGGCAGGTGGGGAGTGAGGACACCACTGAGCCCCCTTTGCTCTCTCATTCACTGCAAACAACTGGGGTACTACAGACTGCAGCCTCAAAAGTAGCCATTGAGTTCCTGCCTCTCAAGTTTACTCAATCTGCAAAACTTATAATGGACAGCATTAGGTCTGAAAACAAAACTTTCTCGAGATAGGAAAGATTATTCAACATTGTCCTAATTCATCTGCACATATCACAAGAGAGAAACTTGTCTATCCTTTGTAACATGAAGAAGCAATAATGTAGTATGAAGAAACTCCCAGCTGACAAAAAATATAAGAGACAAAGTTTCTGGTTCTAGGGACTGGGGGACTTATGAATATTCTCTGTTCACCCTTTCTTCTTCCTACTCCACCATGAAAGACAGAAAATGATATAACAAGCCAAAAAAATTGTAGGTAGAGGGAGAATCTGACCAAAAGTAGCTTGAGGTCTTCTTCTTCCAAAAAGGAGGCAGTCTCAGCGAAGTGGCCACAACAGAGTTATGGCGGTGGAATATTTGGGTGGAAAGAGTGCTGCAGGGAGAGTGCCAGAAGCTTCCAGGCCACACAGGGCCCAGGCAGGTACCATAACATATGGTTCAGGTGCAACAAACATGCTCAAAGAGAGGTCACTAAATTGAAGCCAAGAAAAGGTTTTAAGATCTGTTGGGTCAGACTCATGTTGAATCAGCAAGGTGTGTTGGGGCCACCAGGAAATGTACTGAAAGAATAAAACATGAGTTTCACAAGCCACATACATCAAGTAAAGGTTGGCCACCTGGTGACACTGAAGGATAGCTCAGCCAGTGATCAGTAAGAGCTACAAGATGACAGAAAGACCCATGCACCCAAAAGCTACTGTTTTCCATATATTTGCCATTCTTCCAGATTTTATTCTAGAGAGGAACAGTATTTGGAGTGAACCCTTGAAAGGCAAATTTTGTAAGGGACATACTCTGAATCCAAAGAGGATGAATTAAATGGAAAGAAACCATTTAATCCTAGCAGAGAGATAGGGAGATACCTTAGATTGTCAACATTCTTTCTTCCTACAACTTCCAGACACTTGGGAAGGAAATATTTCCAAATAAGGTAACTATAATTTGTGTTTGTATGCATATATTCTATTTTTAGATGTCTAAGCATGTTGTGGAGAAGTTTGACCATATCATATCTGAGTGACATACATCTAACAGAATACTTACCATATAATGGATGAGGGGAGTATATTTGTTGAATAAATGAGTACAGAAATAATATAGACTATTTGCTTAAACTAAAACTTAAGTTAGTAACACTATGTACCACCTCTGTAAATAGAGATAATTCAAGTACTTACATGTTCTCTGTGTGAAAAAAAAATTTTTTAAATGAAAACGGGAAGCCAAAAACATTTTGCAACTGTTCAAAAACTTTTACAAACACCAACTAAAAAAATTCACTGTGAAACAAAGAAAATGACTAGCTAGAAAGTCAAAACTCAAAACTCTTGCATTCCCCAATTCTACAACTATTTACAAAAGACTATAATATTTTTTCTTATATTTTATGCTCATATTTTTAATTATTTTGTTACTGAAAACTGACATGCCTTCGGAAAATTCCAAGTTTCTGCATCAATTATAAACAATGACATTAAAAGTTTTATGTGAAAACTAGAGACAAAAAAATGGAAATATGGTTTGAATGCTATTTGTTCTCATCGGTTCATGTGTTGGAAATTTGGTTCCCAGTGTGACCATGTAGGATACAATGGAACCTTTAAGAGTTAGGGTCTAGGAAATGTCTTCAGATCATTGGGGTGCTACCCTAGATGGAAATACTGGTCTTTCAAAATGAGTTCTTACAACCAAGTTGTCATAAAATTTTGAGACTGATTCCTGAGACGTTCTCCAGTTTCTTGGGTGGGGATACAATCTCTTCTTCCTATAATGCTCCCTCCATGAGGATCCTCATCAGGGCCAAGTCAATGCCAGCACTGTGCCCTTGACCTCCAACGGTGTGAGCTATATAAGTGTGTTTTCTTTGTTAAGTAGTCTTCCTCAGATATTTCATTATAGTTGCAAAATATGGACTAATACAAGTTTAGTAATATGAAGGAAGTCACAACTTTCATATTTAACACATTAATCACAACAAATAGGTTCCTTCAATTTCCTTGCAAAGGAGGAATGAGGTTCATACAATGACAACTTAAGCTTTTCAAGAGTTAAACAAAATTTAAATAAAATTTACCATAGCATAAAATATTCAATAGACAATTTAATATTACAAACAAATTATACACACACGCATGCGCGTGAGTGCCGAAAGCCAGTGTTCCTGAAAACAAACAAATTTAAATAAGCTAAAGGAAATAACAGCTCTGGTAATGGGCTTCCATCATAACTCACAATGACAAAGCTAAGTTTAAAAAATAACTCACAAATGGCATATTGATACATAAATATCAATATAACCATATAAAGATAAAGATTTAAATTGTGTCTTTTTATTTTTGTTTTCAAAATGTCATTTTTCTCAGGTGCCAAACAGGATGTGAGTTTCAAACTACAACTATGCCACACTGATAAGGCAAAGCAGGAGAGTTTTAAGTCACCACATCTATAAAATTGCCCCGATTCTTTCATTTTCCTGAAGGGCTCAATTTTACTTGACTATATTATCATAAATCTTCCTGCTCTAGGACTTAACTTCATTACAATTTAAATATTACAGTGAAACTTTCCTGAAAGAAAACGGCTTCTCTTTGCATATTTCAAACTTATCTCATTTGAGGGGTATTTATTTTGTTTCTTCTCTGTCTAAAGTGATTCATCAGATCATGAACCGTTGACATTTTGTGCTGTCGAGTTATTCAAACTAGGTTAGTGATGAGGTCAACTTACCAATATGCAAGCATCAGTGGACTGCTTGATAGTTTTCCTCAATAGACTCTCAAAAGATCAATGTGCTATCTTGTTGGGAAAACATAATATATATGGATGGATATATATATATATATGGTTCAGTTGTATGTGGCCATATGGGCTAACAGAAAGAACTGAGAATATAACCTTGCACTCAAAATTCCTCACACCTTACTACATACATTTTAGTGAACTACCCAGAATCCTAAAAGCAACTGTGCAACTACAGTAAATTCCCATAAGGTCTATAAGCTTAAAGAACCTTTTGTTTTGCAAGGCAGTTGTCATGTGTTTTTGTTGCTATCTCTGTCCTTGTGTTTCCCCTACATTTGTGACTAATAACATAAGAACTTGTGGCTGAAATGATAAAGATATGCAGCCACATAGCAAAATAGTAGAGAAGTCTAAAGGGTCTAATGAATCGTCAAGGTTGCCCAATAAGAATATTCTGCAGAAATTCTCATACCTTTGAATTTAAGAAATTGGATATATTTCAAGAACTATATGGTCTACCTGGAAAACAAAGCCCAAATTCCTTCAATAATTCCTGTTTAGCAAGCATGTTCAAGCTTGAGCTATCCAAGAACACACCTTCATCAAAGTGAGTTCATTCGTGAATCTTTTCTCACTTTTATAAAACTATTCTGCACTGAGTCCAGGTATTGCAAATTAGTCCTTTTCCCCCCATTCTCCTCCCCTCCTTTCAACCCTTGTCCCCTCATTTACGGAGCTTTGTTTCCATTTAATCCTTTTTTTCTCATTTTTTTTCTTTTCCTTTCCTTCCTTTCCCCCTCCACCCTCCATACTTCCGTTTCCTTTTGAACAATTTCTTCCTGTTTCACAATATCAACTACACATTTCGTTTCTTATTTACATTTTCAGTTTCTCACACCAGCAAAACAATATGATATTTATACATTTATCCAATTTGTAGCACATAATAGCAACAAATCGGACAAACATACTATATAAGAATATACTATTGATTGATTAGCAATTAAAACTGTAGAATCTTAGAGGCAAGAAGAAAACTTCACTTACCTAATTAATGATCTCTTAAATAGACACAGAGATTCTTTAAAAAGTCAGAAGGAGTAATCTAGTAAAATAGAGGTATAGAAAGATGTTGCAGAGAAGTCAAAGTGGGAACATGCATGTGCGCACACACATACACACATACACACACACATTGAGTAACAGCACATTGGCAGAGTAAGCACCAGGGCCTAGAATCGGGGTGGAAGTCTTCCTTCTAGTTAGTTATGCCCATACAGTCCTGCTGAGATGTAAGTTATGTGGAGGAGAATAGTTTTGGTTTTCTCCAACTGAGCACCAGGAGCAGACTGCCTCAGACCCAGAGATGATCCAAAACTCCAATGGCAGTCTGGGTGAACATGTTCTATGGATGACCTGGTACTTCCTTCTTTAGTGATTCAACTTCTTCACAAGCCAACAGCATCAGCTTTCATACCTTGCAACTTTGTGTAAACACTTTCCTAATATATCCTTGGATAAGTAACAGGATGAGGTAAGGTTTGCTATACAGACATTTTCATTCCATGATGTCCATCAACAGCCTTTCCACAGTCCATTTCCATAACCTTTTAATTATGCCAAAAAAAAGTTTTTGTGGATATCTTGCAGTGCTTGACATCCTTCAGAACAAGCAGTCAGCCTTCTAGTTCATAGGTGCTTACTGGAGTTGGGCAGGAGAGATAGTATAGTATATTGTTGGTACCTACTCATATCATACATAAAATAGGTTTCATAGGTAATACCAAGAAATAGAAGATGTGATTCCTCACACTTAAAAAACCTACAGTCGGGGCCAGGGATTTAGCTCAGT